>ML218486.1:0-55647 GCA_004785975.1 Popillia japonica
GTGTCACAGCATTTTACACTGTCTGGTAATTGTGTCATAGTTCTTGTCATCCACTAAGAACAGGTAGACTTAATAACAGCAATTTGTTGATATAGTTTAATAGTTGAATGATATTTTAACTCTAGCTTTGTTTAGAAAAATTCGAGCATTTTATTAAACATGTTAGTTGTTTATATGTTGCAACGAACTACAATTACAATTGCTTGAACATACCACGAACAATAGTATAATTTCTCTTAGAGTAATAAATATTCATCATTGTATGTAGTATTCTTATCGAATAGTTCTGTAGTTGTAACAGAGCGAAAACACTGTATAGCATAAAGTTATTTCCTGGGACTCGGCCATAAAAATAACTTTTGTGCATGCTTCAAGTAGCACGATAACTCAGTGCTATGCAAACCACTCTAGAAAGAACTACCGTGGTAGATCACAGTAACGCTACATATCGAACACGTTACAGGCGGCAACTTTCGCTTTATTCTTTTCTTTTTTCTGTATTATTTTTCGTCTGTCCTAAATTTTTCCGTTTCCTATTGCTAATTTAAAATTATTGATTCAGTTGTCGAAGTCTATTTTAATACTAATGTGGATAAAAATGTGGAAGCTAAATGAACATGAATAATCTTAAGTGAATTTAAATAAATTACTTACAGATTTGTCCCATATCTTCGGAATTCTGCGTTACAAGGTTTTCAAATAAATTTCGGAAATTAGTAACATTCTTTCTTGATTACAAATAATTAAGTAATTCACATACCTACATAGAGGAGTTGACGTAGGTGTGAGGTGTACAGTATTTGGCAAAATAAAAATAGGATAACCTGAAAATGTTGTAATTTTAGTAAATTACTTAAATAAATAGACAATTTATATTTAAAAATTATTAAAAACCATAAAAAGATAAAATACATATCTAATTTAATTAGTATTTTGCCTTTCCACCGACTGCTTTTTACGCAGCTTTAATTCTGCTGGGCATATGCTGTTGATACATTGACTTATAACTTAATTATTCTCCCACAGTTCCTGAATATTTTCGAAACCAAGCGATTTAACGGATTCCAAACATTTTCGACCGCGTTTAGATCTGGAGAATTTCTTGGCAACGTTAATATCGGTATATCTACCGTTTCCAGAAATCGGACTTAGCTGTCTGACACGGAGCATTGTCCTTCATAAATGTACATGGACCTTCATTTGGGTCCACATAATTCAAATAGGGCATTAAAACCTTTTCTAAAAGTGTATATATTGTTTTTAGTTCAGTTCACGAAAAATAAYGGTTCGSGTCCTTCTCACTTTGTACATGACCATATCATGACCGTCGGCGGGTGTCTCGCAGATTTTACCAGTCTTCATGAAAACATTCTGAAGAGCATCTCCTAACGAATAGAGCCCTTGCAGGAGCACGTCTGTAAGTGTTTCGCCACTGAACACGATCTAAAGGTTAAACCGAAAATCAACATTCAATACATTTCTTTTTGTAATGACTATCTGCGTCTTTAGCTATATGAATGGGCTTACTTATCTCTAGTAATTATTCGTATAGCACATGTTTTTATTTTAAGTGTTAATATGAGCGTTGTGACGGGACGCCGGCATATGAAGTTCGCTCCGTACAGCTTTCGACGAATTGGTGGCTCCAAAATTGTTATTCCTTCTTTAGCAAGAACTTTTTTTATTCCTTTACCGGATAGTCTACGTTTTTCTGTGGCAACTTTGATAATATGACGATCTTCAGAAACAGACGTTTTCATTCTACTACCACAACTGGATCTCCTCTGTTGCGCGTAGTTTGCTGTCTCTAATAACGCGAAAATCATTGCATTTTTAACAACTGAAATGTCTTCAGCTTTACGCTTGTTAAATAACAATAAACGATTAAATATATTATTTCGCCTTAACAGCACTATAACAACAGTAGGGGAGACCGGGACAGTTTCGGACACGGGGCACAATCGGACAATAAAAATTTAACGTATTAATGCAGTTTTAACGCATGTGCATTTTAGTGTCATGGTCATTTATGCTCAAAGTGTTATCGCTTTTAATTTGTAGTCAATAGCTGAGTCATCAATCATCAATCAATTGGAAATTACGGCAAACGCTAGTTCACGTAAGTGTTTTTCAATTTACTTCTTAAGGATTTAGATATCTTGAAATTCACATTTTTATTTCACACATAACCTCAATAGAAGCCATAGTAATATAACTATGGATTGCATTTGGAATTAAAAAGTTCATGCGTGTGTAGCATTTGGAAAGATTAATGGTTTTATTATGCAACACACTGTACTCTTTTTTAAAAGCTGTATAATCGCTATTGAGAAAACTTTTTAAGATTGCAGCGCCCCTATCGGCAGTACTGTCAGCCTTTTATGTGGGATAACCTGTTACCATTACACCTGCTTTTATAGAGTTTATAATTGTTTTTGTTAATAAGTTCTGTCAGTTTCTATTGTATTTGTGAAATTAGACTGTGTTTTTTAAAATTTTATACACTATAAACTAAAAGCTTTTTAGTGATATTTATCAAATTGGTGATATTATGTGGTAAAACAAAACAAGACGATTCATTCACTGGAAAGTGCCGCCTTGTGCTTACAGACCACTGCCTTGTCTTCCGAACCCCATAAAATACAAGGGTTGTTTGAAAATAGTAGTGATGGGGTATAATGGTCACATCCAAGCTGGCATGGCTATATTAAAGTTGGAGTTATGCTATTTTGTGGTGTATGCTTCATACTAACCTATGACAAATCGTTTGTTAAAATACCTATAAAATTTGATGAAAAATTAGCCACCAACATGCTGTTCACAACACAAAACCATTTTTTCAATCAAATGTGGCACTACAGCTGCAATAATTAAAAAATATTTATATAAAATTATTGGCAATTATTGTGCAACATCTTTTAAAACAAAAATTAAGAAATCTATGTGTGTATGGTAATATATACCCACCTATATTTTACAGATAAATTAAATATTTTTAATCTTGTTATAAAACGTGTTTCTATATACCTACATTCTGTTGATTTTTTTGTCTTTTGTTAGAACAAAGAAAATACATGGCTTTATTGTTTGTAATTTACATATACAATTGAATTGATTGTTGAAAACGTATTAAGTCCAGAAATGTATATTTTGGGATACCTTTAAGAACATTCAGCAATTATTTAGATTGTCAGTAGATGTGGTCCGTGTTTTGAAAGCAACAATCATCGATTCAGTTATAAATTCAATTTACAAATTACTGAAGAATCTTTCATCGTTTAATATCGGCGCGGAAAGATTTGTAATTCCACACGCTATAACGCCCGGCACTGAGCAATATGTATTACAATTGGTAAAGTATTACTCTTTTTCTCCATAACAACAGAATAATAATTATAAATAACAAACAATAACAATTAGAAAACAATTGACAACTGAGATTAACAAAAACACAATAAAATACTGCACTTGTTGCGATCTAAAGATTGACCGCTGTGGGAAGTGATAAATGATTGCACTATTTAACTTGTATGGACTGTAATTGCACTCCGCACTAATTATTTTTAATGTTCGAAGGAGCAATGAATTAACTCTGTCGATAATACTAAATTCATATATTTAATCTAACTTATAACAAACTGAAATAACAATAATATTCACAGAATGACTACAGGTTAAAAAAGGGCTCAGATTTCGTGTCTTAAATGTATTCGCGTTGAGAAGGTACTGCTCGTACGGTCTCTCACGGCACTTATGCTTATCTCTCTTTGGGTGGATGTTTATATGAAGTCTATAATGAATAATGACCTAGGCGACAATAACAGAAAACTAAAACTGCTACAATATTAATTTTCATATACAGTCATGTTCCAAGAGAACTGGTTTTTTAAATCATAAAAATACGTAAATACGATAATGCAAAATGCGGTATAAAATGTGCAAGTATTATAGACTAATACATACAATAATCAAATCACATATACAAATACAAATCTGTTTCCAGTGATATAAGATTGAAAATGACTAAATTTAATTCTACGCAACTAACTAATAAGAATTAAAATGTCTGAGTTCTCCAACAGCACTTTACAAGTGTAAAACTGTGTAAAACCATTAAACAATTGGAACAAACCCCACATGAAAGTGTTCCACACACGGCCATCAGATAGCGTATTGCTTAGGAAGTATCGCCAATAATACTGCAGATAGTCGAAAAATTAAGGTTATTAGAATGCAAGTCTATTAGAACGCAACTCAAACATATCTGATAAAATTTGTTTTTAATAAGATCATCTGTGACAATTTAAATTAATTTAAAAGTGTGTGTCCGAACCTGCGCCGGTCTCCCCTAGTAATGGTAACACAATAACAAATCTTTATTTTATAAGGCAAATGAAAAATATTCGGAACATTATCTTTACAGTAACACGACTCATCGAACACTAAATTGATTACCGTAAACACTTCGGAAACAAAATTTTAGTAGTTCTATTAAATATACATTTGTTAATTTTAATAATTTCGCTAATATACTTTTTTCTGCGATAATTAGTAATATTTCTGCGAATAGATTGTCTTTACTTAAGTTGAAAATTCCGGTAGATTTCCCTCTATTTAGTTTTTTATTAAACCTTCAAACAATATAAATTACATGTAGTTGCTAACTTTGAACTATATTTATCAGGTTTCAGAAATAAGTGTACTTTACTACTGCTCACTTGCAGATTGTCGGATTGGTAATATCAAAGTATTTTTATTAAACGTTCATTATCTTGTGTCGCTTCTAATGAGATTCTGTAGGTATCTCTCGGTCAGAAATAATTACAGGAATAATTATAACAGGCTGTTTCCGTTTTAGAATTGACTAGAATATTAAATGCAATGAGAATTGTTTGACCCACTTTTCTTAATAAAATGTCACAAGCCATTTACATAAGTATATGTATCTTCTCAACATTGGATACCCTTACTTTTCTTCTCCAGTAGTTGAATGTGTTGCGTTTGCGATGTACATACATACATATGTACATACTTATATAGCCTTTAAGGAAATCTAACGTTTATTTCTCAAATAATAGCATTTATAAAGAAATATTACAAATACCCTGACCTGATTTATTAATTACTTCCATTAATTTCTATAAATTAGAACTAGCACACATTTATTTTTCGTATTTTTCTTATATTTTTGATAAAACATAAAAGTTGTGAATATCTACCTTGCGTTAATGTCCAGCTCTTTGTGGTAGAAAATAATTGATTAATGCAAATACCACGCACACAATTAGTTTTTGGAATCCTTCTGAAAGGATTGTTAGCATGATCAACAATCTATAGCAGTCGGAAGAAAATAGAATTTTCACATTTAGGTTTTTATCCTGTCTTTTGTCCTTGAAAATTTACTCTTTTGCAGTAAATTTTACCACAATCACTTTTGTATTATCAATTATGAATTTTCTAGTAAGTTATCCAGATTTATTAAAGTATCAATTTCCTAACGAAAATGTTTTCTTGTTGGCCATTTCTAGCCTAACCATACCAACTACTCAATCCCATCGAACCAACCCATACATTATCTATTACTTTGTGATCTGCTATCAAACCATGAATACGTTCATTAGGAATCCCACAAATTTTGTTAAATAGTTAGAAGTCTTTGATAAGGGTATCAGTTCTATGTATAAATACAAATAAATAGATAGCAGCGACACTATTGGTTACTGTTATATTCTATAATCAATATAAAAAAATAAATAAAGTTAACAAGCTAAACTAAAAAGTAAAGTCTATAAAATCTTTTTATTAATGATCGACAATAACGTCAACAGCGCTAGAAGAATTTTACTGATTCTTGGTTTCTTTTTTAATACTTTGTGTTCAAGAAAGTGCTGAAAGCAGAGTGGAAAAATAGAACATATAAATACAAGGAGTATCAAGGCGAGTGAAGATGTTTACGACATACAATAACAACTAGAACTTCTTAATTGTCTTTGATGTGCGAAAGCTTTTCGGAAACTATCATAAATATCACTTTTTTACAAATAGTATATTTTCTTGTCCCATTCATTATTTCAGCACTTCTCCATTAGGTAAACATGCACTAGTAAAAAGCTTCGACTTTCGCTTTTGATTTATATAGTATATTTTTTATATTGCGTAAGCGTTCAATAACCTCTGTTCGTAATAGTAAATTGTATGTGCATATGTATATAGCCAATTATCTTCTAATATGATATAGTTCATAATGAATTCATTGAATTATATTAATTATCATTATTACTTCCATACTGAT
Source organism: Popillia japonica (assembly GCA_004785975.1). Classification (NCBI taxonomy): domain Eukaryota; kingdom Metazoa; phylum Arthropoda; class Insecta; order Coleoptera; family Scarabaeidae; genus Popillia; species Popillia japonica. Next base: position 6,293 of record ML218486.1, read on the forward strand.
ACACCCTGACGCTGCAGGAACAGTATTCTGCCGCTGTGTGAAAAATATCTATCGTCTAACCGTTTCTTAAGCTTAGTTTAACAACAAATATTACGAAATACGTTCCTATAAATAGCCGATAAGTAACTTAATTCAAATATATAAATTTTTACTTTACTATTGTTTATGGTATGTGTATTGTATTGTGTGAAATCAATAACTTGCGTTTGATTGGGAAATATTAAAAATAATAGTTTACTACAGCCCTTAAATCCACCTTCAAACAGCAATTGCGACAGAATGCAGTAGCTGTGAGCGTTGCGATCATGGCCTCTAAGAAATCTACACTGCAATACGAATAATTATTAGTAAGCAATATATATTATTGTTATTAAACACTTTCCTACATCCATTACTGGATAAAACATATGCAAGACAGGCGTGCAATAGAATCCTTTTGATTATGACACGATTGATGTGTGACGCCCTAATCCTTAGCAGCATAAATACTCAATGTACACTACCGGCCATTAAACGTTTTGAATTTGTCTGTGAAGCTCATCCCACAGTAGTTCGATGGGCTTCAAATCCGGTCTCTTTGGTAGCCAAAGCATAATTTACAGAACGTTTGTTTCCTCTGGAGACGTTGAATAGTCTTTGAAAATTCACCTGTATGTTTGGGGTCGTTATTATGCGCAAATTCAAAGGTGTGTCCTATGAGACGCAATCCGTCCTTAATACTTATTTAAAATTTTCTTTGCGCATAATGTTATCAATCATTACAAGATCTCTGGTTCCTGTACTGCTCAAACAACACCAAACCACCACAGAACCACCACCGTGTTTAACTGTGGGAACGACACAATCGCGCAACATTTTTTCCGCTCTCGTTTGTCTTACGAACACTACGCTTTTGTCTAAAAAATTCGAATTTGGATTCGTATGACCAAAGAACATTTTGCCAATCTTTCGCCGTCCAATTTCTATATTTTTTGGGCCACTGTAGACGTTTGTACCGATTTCGACGAAGTAACTTAACGTAAACTTAAACGACGTTTGGTAGGCGTTAGAGAAATTAGTCGCTCGCGTGTCCTGTTAATATCTGGTGCGCTTTCGGACGTCAATAGTTGGTTTCGCTGGTTTAGCACTAGCTTTAAGGCGTCGATCTTCCTCATGTGTCGTCACTTTTGATCCACCAGGGATTCGATTCTCGAATCTCGAATGATATTTGTCGCGTAGGTACGTCAAATGTCGCACGAAATTGTCGAATGACCTCACTCCTCTCTATTCTTGAATACTCATCGACCTTAAGACGATCGCTCGAAATAATTGTCGATTGGTAACTAGCGGCAACACCGCTTTAGTCGATATAAATGTGCATCTACTATATCGATAAATAAAATTAAGTTCCTATTATCATAGTGGCTGCATAGTTAAATTCGTTAAATTGTTGACATCAAGGACCTCGAATTTATTTTTTGGCATGTACTAATGATTTATAATATAATGGATAAAAAGAAATCCTATTGCAGTAATGAACAACAAAATATGCTCATAGAGTTATTAGAAAAAGATAAATGTTTAATATCTGGAAATTTTTCGACAACCGAAACATTTTCAAAAATAGGTTTATCGCTTAATGCAAATGCATCCTGCCGAATGTAGTTACGTCTACCATTTACTACAGCTGCTTCTTGATGTTCTAAGTTTTCTATTGCAGCAAGCACGACTGCTTCTTCCATGTTTGCCATTTTTACTTAGAATACCGGAATCACTTGTATGTATATACTGCATCAACTTTTTATAATTTACTATTATCCAGATAGTTTTTCCACTTGTTAGGTCATGATAACACTGCATTCGAATAAAAGTCAAATTTATTCCAAAACCTTTACAATATATATAATCTGGTTTTCGTAACAACTTCTTCAGTGGAATAAAATTGACATTTATTTCGTGTCAAATTACAAATAAATAACTAGCCATGCCTATCAACAAAATTATCTACAGACAAAGAAATTCAGTGATATATAGGATTATGTTTGTTGTATAGATACCTATACAGAGATGGCGTTCACAGCCAACACACCAGACAGACAGTTGACAAGTAGATATAGTTGTAGACACACGCAAGTTGCAATAAAGAGTTACAACGTGCAAGATTGTTTTATTAACCTACACCACACATACAACATGGTGCTGCGAATAAACTAACTGAAAGTTAAAAAAAAATAAAAATAAATAATAAAGAAGAATATCGAAGAAAAAACGAAGCTACAAAAGCTATATAATACGTGGTAATTGGAACAAATTCAAACAGGCATATGAAATATTCATAACGGCTACAAATAGGAAAAACACTGAAAAAGAAATTAAAGCCGCAATATTCTTAAATTTAATAGGTGAAGAAGCAGTAGATCTGTTTAATACGTTTAATTTGACAGCAGACGAGAAAAAAGATATAGACAAAATTATAAATGCGTTTGAAAATTATATACAGCCTAGGAAAAACATAATCTATGACAGATATGTATTTTACAACAGAAACCAAAAAGAAAATGAAACCTTTGATGTATTTCTAAAAGATATTAAAAGACTAGCAGATATGTGTGAATTTGGAACGGAAAAAGAAAATATGATTCGAGATCGAGTGGTCATAGGCATTAAGAACAGGGAAGAACAAGAAAGGTTACCTAGAATGCCAAACCTCAATCTAACAAAAGCAGTGGATGTGTGTAGAGCAGCTGAAATTAGTAAATTACAGGCAAGAACTTTGAATAATGAGAGTGCAACTGACAGTATTGTTACAAAACACAACAGATATACAAACAAATTCAAATATGGTGACAAGAAAAACAGAAAAATCCAACAGGAAACAAGGGGAAGCAAATGCAGAAAATGCAACATTAGTCATGGACCAAAAAAGTGTCCAGCCTATGGGAAAAACTGTGGGAAATGCAAGAAGCCGAACCACTTTGCACTATGCTGTAGATTTCGTCAAGGGATCACAACGAGACATGTCCAAGATGTTAACGAGGAAACCTCAACAGCGGACCGGGATCTTGACAACATGTTCGAGGAATTATTGAATGTGTCGAGTATACAAGAAGGTCAATCCAAAAATGTGTGGTATGAGAAACTAACATTAGAAAGACTTTATAAAATTAAATTCAAGTTGGATACAGGTAGCCAGGTAAATATAATACCATTGTATTTGTTCAATAAGATGAAAGTCAATATAACTAAAAAATTAGCAAATACAACTCTTAGAACCTATGCAGGTCAATGTATAAAACCATTGTTTTCAGTTGTTTTACTTGTAAATCATAGAAATAGAAATTTAGAAGTAGAATTTTTGGTAATAGGAGAACAAGAAGAACCTATTTTAGGTCTAGATACATGTCTTAAATTAGAATTATTAAGTAAAGTAGATCATATTGAGAATAATAATCTCAAAATATGTGAAGTAAATAGTGATAATTATAGTTGTAAAGAAACTTTTATTAGAAAAAACATAGACATTTTTCAAGGTGTAGGAGTATTTCCAAATAACTATCAAATCAAAATAGATGAAAGAGTAGAACCAACAATTAAACCACCACGTAGATTACCTCATACACTATCAAATAAACTTAAAACAGAACTAGAAAAGCTAATAAAAGCAGGTATTATAGAAAAAGTAGACGAGCCTGAAAAATGGTCAAGTGAATTAATATTAATTGAAAAACCGGATGGATCAATGCGTTTATGCTTAAATCCAAAACATTTAAACAAAGCAATACAAAGAGATTATCAATTAGTACCCACAATGGAAGAAATTCGAATGAAATTACTAAATAAAAAGTATTTCACTTTATTAGATATTAGACAAGGATTTTATCATGTTTCACTAGATGATAAGTCAGCTAATCTATGTACATTCAGTACACCTTTTGGTTGGCGTTCACAGCCAACACACCAGACAGACAGTTGACAAGTAGACATAGTTGTAGACGCGCAAGTTGCAATAAAGAGTTACAACGTGCAAGATTGTTTTATTAACATACACCACACATACAACAATGTTTACAATATAGTGGACAATTTAAGATATTTTGAAATGTAAATTTATAATCATAACACTAATGCTCCTTATATCAATGTATTTTTTTGTCAAGCTCTTAACAATTCTGTTCAAGGACTAGGAAAAAACATGGCAAAGAAACCTAGCCAAGAGCTTAATTTTATAAAATTCAATAACAAGTGGAAAAACTATCTGGATAATGAGATAAGTTAAAAGGTCATAAAAATACATATAATAATTTACTATATACGCCACCAAGTGTAAGCGAGTAGTACTGTGATGTCGCACAAGATTTTGTATATCGAGTGCAATCTCTATTAAAAATTGTAGCACACGACATTCAAGAATACGACTACGCACATTTCAATTCGACAGTTGGCTTGTGTCGCATGCGACATTCGTCATTCGAGATTCGAGAATTGGGCCCCAGGTCGATGACGGTCTTCTAATGTACCGGTGGTTTGGTACCAACGAATAGTAGAGAGTACAGTTGATTTTTTCACTAATACCGCTTCCAGAATTACACGTACAGAATATCCTGCTTTATATACTGTTGAGAATAGCTGATCAGGGGCCCGATTCTCGAATCTCGAATGATGAATGTCGCATGCGACACAAGCCAATTGTCGAATGAAATGTGCGTAGTCGTATTCTTGAATGTCGTGTGCTACAATTTTTAGTAGAGATTTCAGCGAGTGGGTAACAACCACTTGACATACAAAATCTTGTGCGACATCATAGTACTACTCGCTTACACTTGGTGGCGTATATAATAAATTATAAAAAGTTAATGCAGTATATAGGTACATAGATACAAGTGATTCTGGTATTCTAAGTAAAAATGGCAAACATAGAAGAAGCAGTCATGCTTGCTGCAATAGAAATAAACCTATCTTTGAAAATGTTTCGGTTGTCGAAAAATTTCCAGATATTAAACATTTGTCTTTTCCTAATAACTCTATGAGCATATTTTGTTGTTCATTACTGCAATAGGATTTCTTTTTATCCATTATATTATAAATCATTAGTACATGCAAAAAAATAAGATATAAATTCGAGGATATCTTGATGTCAACAATTTAACTATGCAGCCACCGGCAGCCACTATGATAATATGAACTGTGTAGCCCACCTGTGTGGCGCAGTGCCTAGCGCGCTCGCTTCACAGTCTGGCGGTATCGGATTCGAAGCCGATGAACTAAATTTTATTTATTGGTATAGTAGATGCACATTTATATTGACTAAAGCGGTGTTGTCGCTAGTTACCAATCGACAATTTTTTCGAGCGATCGTCTTAATGTCGATGAGTATTCAAGAATAGAGAGGAGAGAGGTCATTCGACAATTTCGTGCGACATTTGACTTATGCGACAAATATCATTCGAGATTCGAGAATCGGGCCCCAGTTCGCCAGAGTTATTGGCTTTTGTTTCGGCATTTTTTAAATAATATGTTCACAAACAGACGAAGGAAACGTCCGTAGTGTCAATGGTTGATTAACAAATTGATTCACAGCAAATATGATAAGAACTTCCTAATATAATAGAAAACACAGTGGTAAATGTTTGCTGACCCCTACACTTGTTCCCTTGATTGTAAATTTGCTAATCTGTCATTCATTGAATACCGTTTCTTAATGATTCCAGGACAAGCTATTAACATAAATTGAAATTTGTTTCTATTTTCGTCTTAAATACTTAAATATTCTTTTAAATTTGTTGTATATTTTTTTAGAATAATATTAACAGTATTCGATAGTGAAAACATTCGAATTTGTTAAATTAATAGCTGTCCTAACTTTATGGTGATTTATATACATAGATAATATACCAGACATATCTGCACAATTTTTCTGGAACAAATAACTATGCTGCATATGCTACATATATGTATATTTCGCAAATAAAGTAAATGTGACTGAGCTGTGTTCTTAAAGATTAATTATAGGTACGTTAGTTTATCATAAAAATCATATTACATCCGCGAGATCGGCAAAATTGAATGCACCGGCGATTACTAATACACTTCTAGTAGTACATATTACTGCAATTCAATTTATAAAGTTAGTATTTATAGATATATCTCAGGATAGCCACTTGATATTAGTATGAATAGCAGTAGCAATACTTTTTACTAGTTAACTAAGTTAATTAACTGTATTAATAAACCATGTAGTGTATTTCAATAAATTTGTAAATACTTCCGATGCTTAACTACACAGTAACAGGGAAACAGCTCTTGTAAAAGCGATAAACAAAGAAAACAAACAGTAGCAGTTATACGAAACTTTTTCTAGATTTGTTTTATTTTCTTTGTGTGCCAGAGAAACTAAAAAGCATAAAATCAAAGTTTGTACATTCAACTTGATTTCTACCGCCTCTGCGAAGTTACCATTTGATGTTCGTATACTTCTATGTATGAACATATATACATACATATATATTTGCATCTGCATTTTCAAAATAAAGGTGAATGCTATTTTACAGTTCATTTTGTCATTTTTATCTACAATTTCTGTTGAAGTTTCATATGGTCAAAGAATGCACATGACAGGTAATCAATGCAAGGAATACCGCATAGAAGTTACTATTGCGAGTTAGAGAGAAATGTAACTTATTTATATTTGCAGTTATTCCGTATTATAACATGTGCGCAAGTTAGAAACAATTCGATTACAATATCCTTATTTTGGTTTTCTATTGTAAATTTAATTAGAATTTAGGTGCGTTTTATTTCGTGACATGTACACCCACGGACTTTAGTTATGTCCGGTATCTAGCAGTACAGCCTGTGCTACTGTCACCATGTCCGTTTTATCTTAAAGGGAATAGTGACAGGAGCGCAGGTTGTACCGCTAGATACCGGACATAACCAAAGTCCGTGATGGTACAAAATTCGGCTTTCAACGTTTAGCGAAATTAAAACTTCCTTCGCTAGGTATTTTTTTTGTGCGAATATTTTTATATGGATTTGATCTAATAGTAATAATTGAGAGTCGGGACTTATCAACTTTGCAGCGTCACAAGTAGTGAATGGCACAGAATGAAAATGGAAATAATATTAAAACACGAACTTTATTGAACACTATGTTCTTGAATGAGTTTAAGTACAGAAGCCATAGTGTCGATTTTTTAAGAACGAAAGCAAATTCACTTACGTTTCAATAGTTACCTACATGCACTTTTTAGTTACTGTTTTTAATTTTTCATCAAAATTTTACGTCACGTAATCATGAAATGATAACCAAGATCTTGGGTCTTAGGTTTGAGTGGTATACAAGGTTTAAAGATAGAAAGGAGGACTGTAAAGATGATGAACATGGCGTCCATGCCGGACGCCCTCGAAATTGTAAAACCCACTTGAACATGGAAAAAGTGAAAGAAATAGTTCAAAAAGACCGTCGATTAGGTGTGAGAGCTATTACACAGCTAGCAAGTTTTAATAGGGAAGTGGTCAGACAGATTTAGCATCCAGAGCTTAATATGAAAAAAGTTTGTCCAAATATGTTGCCCAAACTGCTTTCATCAGACCTAAAATACAAACGAATGAACATTTCTGTTGGCGTTTTGCTACTTCTCGAAACCGACACGATCTTTTTGGAAAGGGTAGTCTCTTGATTTAGCAAGAGCGAAACAAGCAAGGATGAGCAAATCGAAATTTAAAGCCATGTTGCCATGCTTGTTTTCTTTGATATTCGTGGAGTTATCTACATTAATTGGGTTCTAGAGGGTCAAACAGTTAACCAATATTAGCGGCACAGTTACTCAACAGCCTGTCTGAAGATAACTTTCAGCACTTCTTCGTGCAATGGAACCTTCGAATGCAATGTGTAACTCCATTATTATATCCTTAAATATGTTTAGAGCCCTAATCACGTTATTTAATTGTCGGGCTTTAATTTTTTACAGTTATTATTTGATTCAAGCAGTAAATCTCCGCTGTAAGCATTACACAAAACGTAATAAAGTAACAACAAATTGGTGAACTTAAAAAATTATTACAAGATATAATTCAGTAATAAAAGACAAATTTATAATTAAATTAATTAATTTCTAATTACTAAGTCACTTATTTCTTATCCTCTAGATTGTAATTGGATTTTATTAGTACACTAATAATTTCTTCTTAATTGATTATTCTTACTAAACAGTACTTTTAAGCAAACATTGCCTGTTTCAAATTGGCAACCAACAACTGATAGTAGGACCTGAAAAAGAATTAATTTTGTTACGGTTGCTCGTACCGAACTTAAATAAATATACGCATGGGCGATATGGTTTTCAAATAATAAAGGATGTACGTAGAAGGATTTAAATTTTAGAGTAATTTATAAACTCTTGCTACCTCTTACATTTTCAGGTAACTAATTTAAATGAATTTTCCGTAAGTGTAAACACACTACATATGATTTAATATTTGTTTTTGAGATATAAGTACATAGATATGTACATATGTCTAACATACGAACGTAGACTCTGAATTTAATATATTCACAGATGATAAAATTATATAACAAGAAATTCATAAGTTTCCAAAGTAAATTAATGTATGTAATAATAGGATATAAACAGCTATTTAATTTGGCAGCCTGCTAATAATCCATTCTTTTGCGTGTTCGGCATAAAATCGATTAGGACATATTGACAAATCGATTATATATTTAAATGTGGCCCTTTAAAGTAAGATCACGTAGCTTCCTCTATCGACGATATACCGGTTGGGTCTCATAAACATACATGTCAATCGCATGCCAAGCGTTCGTCATATACGGTAAGCCCAACTTTTTCATTCCAACAAAGGTAAAACAAATGAATTCTCGCAGGTTTAAACACATATGGAAATAGAAATTTGTTCTGAATAGTATTAGTTTCGCACTACATGCTGGTGTAAACATTACAATGCTATTATAAAGAATTTATAAAATAAACGACAAAATGTAGCTGCAGTTTTATCACACAGATTTGGTTGACGGAATCCAAGCGTATTATGCATTTATATCAACAAATTATTCAATTCATGGTATAAAATGTAATATATAAATATTTGGTTGGTCTAATTAATCAATAATTAATTAATATCATTAATAGTGTGGTGTTTGATACCGACACAAGGACTACATAGTAAAGGTTGGAAAAATTAACTTCATATTAATTCTAGGATTTTAAGTAGTAACAATAGCAGGAAGTTTGTACCATGATAGCAGCCATAAAGCAAATCAATGCGAGAAGGAAATATAGTGTTTACAACTTCTCAACAAGTACGTGGACAACGTGTGAACAATAGATGTGTCAATAGATAGTTCGACAAAACTTAAATAGCATAACAATATAGCTTTACCAAATACAAGCCGCGATCATAACAGATCTGGTTTCAAGAAAACAATCGCCACGATAATTGCAAGGATATAGAAAATAAGCTTCTGTAGCTTAAAGAACTACCGTATAGCCGCAGGTCAAAGGGTAGCGAGCATTTAAAAGAATTTAAACTTAGCGAATTGCGAATATATGGGAAATGAATATGATGATACTGAATTCAGATAGAACGGAGATAAATTAATAAAAGAAAAAAAGTTTATGATAAATTAGTCATTATTTTATCCTGCAAAATATTGTTTAAATAATAATTACAAAAATTAGAAACTTTAATATTATTTTTATTATACCATTAGTTTTCTTAAGAAGTTTTCATCGTTTCAATAATTACCGCACTTATAGTAATTATAAAAAGATTAAGAATTTAAAGGGAGTAATAGCATTACACAACATATCATATAACACAACAATTAACAGTTCTGAACTAAATTAATTATAATTTTATAACCAAAAACTAATCAATCCTGAAGTACTTGGAAACTCTAATTTTGCAAGATAACTAAGAGGCTGTGTCATCTATTATATTAGTAGTTATATAATTTTAGGCTCAAAACTTTTAATAGACGAATTAATTTGTAATGTAGAGTATATTATTGAAAATTCAGTAGAATCACATACACAAAACACATTGCGGAACAAGTTAGTAAATATAATATCCAATTATAAAAATAAAAATAGTAGTAAAAGCAAAAATAGATTGTAATTATTTGACACGAATTAAATTTGTTCTACTGACTGAAGTTTTAAGGAATATCTAATATATTATTATTATAATTATAAAGTTTCAGGAATAAATGATCTTTAATCGAATTAATAGTGTTTGAAGTGACCTGAAAGTAGAAAAATATCTGAACTGTGCTTATCTATGCACATAATGGTTAGAAAAATACATTTACTATACCTATGTCTTAATAAATTAAAATTAAATCATTATTTTGTGATTGCGTAAATATTAAAAAATATAAATTAAAATGCTACTTCACTTAAATCGTTTCTTAAGAAGGCATCGGAAACAATTCGTTTTTCTACATATAAATAGAATCGTGTAAATATAAAAAGAAAGTATTAAAAATCATACACACATACCGGTTTCATCCATATACATATGTATGTATAATTGTAAACAATATTTACTTTTGTCAAAGAAACAGCTTGTGCTTACGAAAACTAGTTAAGAATTCTAGTCAGCATTACTTCTTAATATAAAGAGTAAATGCAACTATTGTAAATGAAATTATAATATATCGCTTTACATTTCTGGCGAATCTTTCTACCTGAAATTTACCTGCTAGGTATTTGTCCCTAATTTTAATTACAGCCGCCCAGTGCGAGTAGTAAAATGTGTCGAATATCTGAGGAAGGTCATGTCGCTCAAAGTCTGATTCATTACATTTGTCCTCGATAATAGTTATACATAAATAACATGTTACTATGTATGTATGTATGTACATACGTAATACTTACCTATAATCTGTAGTCAGTAGGCTTTAACACAGTAGGTTCCAGATTCTGTGAGTTGGTGCTATCTCTGCCGGTTCACCGTCATGCAGTCGCACATAATATGATTTTGACGTTTATCTATATACAGGGTGGCGAAATATCCGATACTATATTATTAAGCTTCATATTAGCTTAAAATTAGCTGCACATATACAGAGTGTTTTATAACGGCGTGCCATACATAATATATATTTTTTTAAATGGAACACTACGCCTTTTCTTGCATTTTTTAAATCTGCTTAGTTTTGCGCACCTTTCCATGTACGGTTTGCTGGACCAATTACGAATATTTGAAAAGTCGCGGTCATAAAAAATAGAAGGTGGTTCATTTAAATTTAGTGAGAAACTTAAGGAGACGAGTTTTGAAGACGTGGCCAAACAATGTAATGGTGCGAAATAGCTCGTGTTTTTTTTTCTTACCGGAACTAACATTCTGAATACACCTTACTTTAGACGTAAAAATGATCATAACTTTGAAATACTCAGTATAGTTCCAGCAAACACTATATGAAAAAACTCGTAAACGTAACCAGATTTTAAGAATGTAAAAAAGTACAGTGATAAATTTAAAAAAGTTAGGTCCGGCACGCCGTTATAAAACACCCTGTATATGTAAAACTATTTTTAAGATATGAAACTTAACCTACACGTTTTCCCAATAATTTAATAACTTTCATAATGTTGGATATATCGAGCTTCCACGGACTAATGCGCCAGCCTGTATATCTTATTTAGAAAAAAATTAAGAAGGCAAATAGAAATGTTCAGATTGTAACGTATACCTCACCTTGCAGCGAGAGCGAAGAGAAAGATTATGTCAATGAAAAATCCCATCGCAGTTAAAGCTGTTCCAAATTAATTGTAGGGTGACTATCACAGAAAATGATGCTCTAACGAAAATGGGAACGTTTTGCAAAACGTAAAGAGCTAGAGTTGCGATCTGCGAAAGAAATTTATAGATTATATTGCAATCATTCAGAAGTTCTTTACGAAAGATATTACGGATATAATTATTACGGTTATAATTATGTAATAATGAAATTGTTCCATTTATCAATGCGACAAAAATCATTTAAACTCGATACCACAATGACCATGACCGTTGGACGAATATTCGGGAGATCTGTTTCTTTTGATTTAATTTAACGATAAACGATTTGTCTAACTTATGACAATAGTCGGATTCAAGAGCCAAGTGAAGATGATTTATATACCTCTCCCAATTTGCAGTGCTTTCGAAAAGTTGAAAAAAATGTCTATTTACAGTTTTTACGAAAGAGCAGCCTCGCAAATAATGAATTATTGTTAGGGTGTAGGTACTGTAAAAAAGATACGGCTGGTGAATGTAAGTGCATGCAGTCAACAAGGAGATGTGCAGGAGTTTTCTCTGCGTCTGTGCAGCTTTTGCAGAGAATTTGCTAAGCCCATGCAGTGTAAGTGTTTATTGAGTGTATGTATTACCTACACTGCCCAGTCAGAACGCCTGTAAGCATCCTTAGCCTATGCCGGCTGGTAGAGAAGTCTGTCCTGATACGGATGAATTGCCAGGATTTTACAGTGTCTCATTCCAGTAAGTCCCCTCCAGTGGAACCGGTGTCTGGCAGCGAGCTGACTTCTGACGAAAGCTTTAATCCAATCATAAGTACTCCCACACGTCGGTTCCAGTTCTGTGATGGGCGTTTACTGGCTGCTCTGTCTAACCCATCAGCAAGATCGTTTCCACTAATCTTAGAGTGGCTCGGCACCCGTTTCAACTAAACTTGAGAATAAATAACACGACACGTTAAAAAACAATTAATATGAACTACTAAGAAAGATCGTATAATGTGTAATGAAAGATCAACACCAAGGTTTTCTATGAAAAGAGGAAAATACATCCAGATGGCCCCACAGGGTATTTTTGAAGAAATTCAAAACTCATAACAGAATGTAATAAAGCGTAATAGAAAGGTGTAAAAAATACAGCAAGCAATGTAGAAATTGAATCGGATTTTGAAATACAATACCGTGTTGTGATTATTTACTGAATATTCTCATTTAAAAGGCACATAGACTCTGTTGTTTGGTGTGCTACGTTTTTTACAGTGAGTCGATAACGAATTACATTTTTAAATCAGAATTATTACATTTGTTCTTGGTCTATACACTGCAACATACACTATCGTTTCCAATTATTCATAAATACATGACATCGCAACACAAATTGCATTATAGCACTATCAGTACGGAACAAATGTGTCAATATTAAACATATCATTCATAATTTAAACCGAAGCTTTTTGAATCTGTTGTACCATACGATAATTTATGAATAAGCGACTAAATAACGATCACTGCATCGTATTAGAGATTTACATAGCGTAACCGTGCTGTATCGATAAAATATTCAAATGTATTTCGATTAAAGTTTCAACAAAAGCAATTACTGCTTTTTGATTTTTGTAACATCTATACATTTTGCATCGAAAAATAATTATATTTATCATGTTGGTTTTAATTTACAAGAGCTGGCATATAGCATTGTGTGACTATACAGTGCTTTCAAATAGTAACGAACAAATTATTTCTGAAATTCAAAACTTTTAGAAAAAATTCTCTGACACGTCGATTTTGTTTCTTGCTTTTCGACATACGACCCATATTTCTGACGTAACGACAATTTCAACCATGTCAATTGAAAGAGCGTGTTATTCTACGTACATGTTCATGAGAGCTGACTAATATAGAAAAGTTTAGTTATTGCGTGTCCGTCTACAAGTGTTAAGTGTAAGAAAATGCTTACAGTTCGAAAACGTCAACATTATCACCGTGTTAGTGACTTTGACAGGGATACAATTGTTACCTATGTTGGTTTGTCCTATCGGAAAATTGATCGTCATGTTCACGGGGGGTCCACTAATATACCCAAGGTCAAAATTTTTAATAGTTCCGTACTACACCTGCTTTAGCGCCACCAGCTGTGAACCTAATTTCACATTTATTCTCATAGAATGTATTGACCGTATTGACAAATAGTTTTGACGTTTGCATGTCAAAACGCGTTGATATAACATCAAGCATCATAAAAATACGAAATGACAGCGTTTTTAAATCTTATAGAAAAAACTTGTTTTGTAGAAGAATTAAGTTTGCTGTTAAAGCTTTATAACTGTTGGTTTAAGAGAGTAGGGCCTGAAAGTCTACAACATGGATGTAACCAAAGTGAATTGGAACTACAGATTCTGTGATATCCGCTTCAGCAGTTTTTCAATGATTGACTCCTTGCGCAAAGCAGGCAGAAGAACAGGCAAGAAGTGTTCCAACAACATTGCTAGTATGTTATAAATTGAAGTTCAATATGTTCAATGATATGTGAAAACGATGGCGTAGTAAACAGATATGCAAACTAATGGACTCTTCCTTTGCTACACGAGTTTGAATTTATTTGGAAGAATTGTATCGACAATACGGTGAATTGCCATTATCATTCAATCTTTGGTGGATAATAGCAATCATCGGCTTGTCAATCTAGTTGACAGTTGATTATGAAGCTTATGCGTACTGAAAATATTAATTGAACACTTTACATGTTTGTAGCGCAATGTAAAGTTCTCTGTAAATCTGTAGCCATATATGATAATATGCTTACAAATTTACAGATAATTTTACAGGCGCTACAAATATCTGTAGAATCCTATTTTCGTTTAAAATTTTTAAAAAGCCCGCGTTTGAATCTTATTTCTAAACTACACCTGCACTGGCGCTGATTTGTTCCGAAAAATTTAGCGAGAGTTGCCGATCTATAGTCTCTCTTGTCTATGGTCATGTTAATTATACTGCAATGACGGTAATGCGTGTGTATCGTGTGTGGACAGATGAAGGTAGAGCAACACGAAGAAGACCAACTGGTGAACCGCGGCGTACAACAAAGCGTCAAGTCACACCGTTTTACTTCAACGAGGCGAATCGCAGACCAATGAATTGGAGAAGACCAGAAGTTTGACTGCGGACCACTATCGTCAACGCTTGAACTGGTGCAGAGAACAGCAGCATTGAGAAGTAAAATGGCATAATGTCGTTCGTCAGAGACGAATTGGGATTCTGTATATGTATGCACGAAGGTCATAGAAGGGTACGACGCCACAGTGCTGCATCATATAGCAATAAATCAGAAAATACTTTAAACGATAATTATATGAATTATTAGCAAATACTTAAACAAATATCCAAACTTCCTAATTGCGACATCATTTGATTTATCCGAGATCGATATTAACGATAGGCAGGTCGTAACGTGTCTACTTACAGTAAATGCAATAATGCAGTAGGCATCAATAATAGTTTGGTAAGTGAGTTGGAAAGTTAGTGTATGTGTATTTAACTTTTATTGAATATGAAGACATGTAACATGAAACATTGTATATGATGATAAAATAGTACATGTTAATGATGTGCAGCGCAAAAAACAATGAATCAAAACTTTATGTAACTTTTTCTTAAATAGCCCACAAAGGCCCTCTGAGATTCTTGTGCCATATCATAACCTCTATTATTTTTCTACTTGCGTGTATAAATAACTTTTGCAGAAACATGCAGATAGTAATGTAATGAATTTTTTTAGAATCATGTGTTAATATCACTCCCGGTGATTTATTCGAAACTTGGATTTCAACGAAAAAAGGCGATAAGATAGCGGCTGTTGCTGAGAAGTGTTGTCTAATATTAGGTTTAACTGATCCACCTGAGAATATTCAAGACGAATTAAAACTGTTATCAAAATTTTATTGTTTGAAAATAAAGTCAAGATGGGATAAATCTGCGCGAAAACAGTCCACGTTCTTAACAACAAATAAATCAAGGCTTGGCAAGCAAATATCTTTACCGGATATTGTGAAAAGCTTCAATTCAAATATTTGTTCTCCTGAACCTGGGCCAAGTCGAGGAAGGCCTTGTAAGTCTTTTGAAGACGTATCTGATAGAACTAAAAAACGACGGATTCAAGATTTACTTAATACTAGAGGTCCAGACGAACTTCAATATGCAGCGGATGCATGCTCTCGAAAGTCTGGATTACCTAATCCATCTACACGGGCTGTTTCGGTAGAACAAACATTGGCTTTGTATTTGGACTTAAATTTATCTCAAAGGAAATATTGTATCCCTAGATCTGTTGTAAATGGTTTACATGATGATTGCTTTCCTTCGTTACATAAACTGACGCAATATAAAGCTTCGATAGTACCTGATAATATATTTACAACGGAATCTATAGTTGAAGTAGATTTGCAAGCACTACTAAATACGACCGTGCAAAACATCTTTCGGAGTATACAAAATGTTACAGAAGTAGATAACTCGTTAAGTTTACTATGTAAATGGGGCTTTGGCGGTAGCTCCGGCCATAGTATGTACAAACAAAAATTTGATGACACCAAAAGTTCAGATGCGTTTTTATTTGTAGCTGCCTTTGTACAATTAAAACTAATACATTCTGTATCAAAAACTGTTATATGGAGTAATCCACGGCCATGTTCTACATTGTTTTGCAGGCCAATTAGATTATAATTTATTAAAGAAACTGCTACTATCATCAAAAATGAGGAAGAGAGAATGAAAACTTGTATTAGTAATTTAGGCATTTGTAATATAACACATCAAGGCATAGAATATAAGGTAACATGTAATATGTTTATGACCATGCTGGATGGTAGTGCCATAAATAGAGTCTCTGGAACAAACGCTACATCAAACTGCTTTGTGTGTGGTGCTAAGCCTTCAGAAATGAATTCCGTTTCAATTGTCGAAAAACCTCCACATCCCGATACTTACAAGTACGGACTTTCATCGCTACATTGTTGGATATGCTCCTTTGAATGTTTATTACACATTTCCTACCGATTACCATTTAAATCATGGCAAGCACGAGGTCCAGAAAAACAGAAGCTACTTCAAGAACGTAAAGAACAAATCCAAAGTGAATTTCGATCAAAAATGGGCCTTTTATTTGATATTGTCAAACAATGTTATGGAACTACAAATGATGGTAACACGGCAAGGAAATTCTTTAACAATCCAAGGCTAAGTTCTGAAATTACTGGAATAGACATAAATTTAATAAGTAACTTAGGACTAATTTTAAGAATAGTAGCTAGTGGGGAAAAAATAGTATTAGATAAATTTGATATTCTGTTAACCGAAACTAGAAATATCTATCTTAAAAACTATGCTTGGTACTATATGCCTAACAGTATCCATAAACTCCTTATGCACGGCAAAAATATAATTTCTTCCTTTGAGTTACCTATAGGAATTTTATCTGAAGAGGCTTTGGAATCAGTGCATAAAGAAATTCGAATGCATCGTTTATATCACACAAGGGAAACAACAAGACTACATTGTAATAGGGTTTTAATGAAAATATTGTTGTTGCGGTCAGATCCCTACATATTCAGTCTCAGAAAAACTACTTCTAATGTAAAACAGGTAGATAATATGTTACAATATGTGGAAGACACAGTTATACTGGAAAACAATATCTCCTTTACTTTACCAGTGCAATTAGATTTAGACAGTGACGAAAGTGTATCATCTGACGATTAATTATTTATAAATTAACATTTAATAGCAATAATTAAGTTTGTTGTTTCAAGAATCCATGTTATTTTCATTTTTAAAAGTTAACATTTAACCATATTTATCTACATTTTATATTTTATTCCATGTGTGATTATGTTTTGCAGTGTACTATACTTGAAAATTGGTGTATATAAGTATTACACTATGTTAGATAAGCCATATGTATTACAAATTAAAATATATACATCTACTAATGTGAATAAAATTTTGGAATCTTGAAAAAGGTTAAATATTACAGAAACGTTGAGTTATAAATAATGATCTTATATGTGTAAAATTGGTAGGTAGTCACCAAGAATTGTTGACAAGAAAATTCTTTTGTAGAAAGATTTGTTTCGTATAGTTCTATAAGCTACAGAAATTAACGAAAGAAATTAAATGTATTATGTACTATTAACTAAAGATCTGAGTTGCAATAAGAATTTACGTTGATATTCTATAATGAACGGCAAGCATTTGTTTGAATATCTTCTTACTTTATGTAGATACTTTTATAATTTGTTGTAGATTTACGGCTAAATGTTTAATACCCAAGAAAAAAATTAGATGCTTTTGTTATTTCAAGTCGATTAAGAGAAATGATTTTTGCCGTAAACTCCATATAGTCGCCGCACTGTGGCGACGTCGACGTGGAGAGCGACGAGATATTGGGTTTGCTGTTGAGAGGCATGTACACCCACGGACTTTAGTTATGTCCGGTATCTAGCGGTACAGCCTGCGCTCCTGTCACCATATCCGTTTTATCTTAAAGGGAATAGTGACAGGAGCGCAGGCTGTACCGCTAGATACCGGACATAACCAAAGTCCGTGATGGTAAACAGGACTATTGGAGCAATGGTTTAGGGGGCTATTGCTTATCGTAGGCGCTCACCACTACTGTTTATTCGAGGCAGTATGCGCTGGCACCTGCGCTTTATGTTGATGATATTCTACAAACCACTTTACTACCTTATCTAGATTTCCGTCTACGCATCTAGACCAGTCCAATAATTATTGAAACCATTCGTGTCAACCTAATATCAATAAGAGGTTGGATGTTGCGTAATAAGCAACATTTTTTTTTTTCTAAAATTCTAACGCAACTATAAGAATGATTTCCAGTTTTTAAAAGTTATAATACATACTTACTTAAAATACATTAATTCTAAACTTTTCTTGAAACTTTCTCGTTTGGTTTAAATGGGAATGGTTGCGAGCAGATCAGCAGCATCAGTGCAGATTAAGTTTATGAGAAACTTGTTCTTTATTGAATTTTTGTGGATTAGGCTAAATGAAATAATTTCTAATTAAATTTGTAGTGTGCTGTCTAAACTTCACAAATTCATAGAACATTTCGTGATACTTATTTCAAATGATGATGTACGTATATTCAACCATGTTCTGCATACTACACTTTTTTTGTTTCCACGTTCTTTTTTTATTTCTTAGTGACTATTATTACTAATCACCATTATGTGATAAAGAGATAACTTTGATGGAAATGTAATAGAACCATGGTCGTATCAAACCATTTATATATTTATGTATGTTATTATTATTATTATTATTCTTATCGTTTTTCTACTACGGTACTAAAGATGTACATTTTATCTATGTTTATTGTTGAAGTGCCGTTTGTTTAGATTGATTTTGTATTCTTAGATTATTTTTAAAATTTTCACGAATTTTGTCCTTTTGACATCTTGTATATCCGCGTACTTGTGTTGATTGCGTTAATAAAACTTCTCGGTAATTCTTTTAAGCTTATTGTCAAATCTTGGTTGAAAATGTTGAAGTAGTTTGTTTATATTGTAGCAAAGTTGTAAAAAATATAATAACTTCTTGTAAACTTCCACACAATAATTATTGTACCGAAAAAAGTGCATTCCTGTCAATATATGCGAATACAACTACATAAAGATCAAAGGAGTAACTTAAACCAAGCAGCTTTAATCTCGTAGATTGACCTAGGAAACACATGCATTTCTCTTTCTCACGAGCAACAAATTGATTTCGCTATAATTATGACTAACTCACTAAAACCGCGCCATTCATGAAAGAAGTTCGCGTACGTTTTAAAGTATATAATGTTAGTTATGTAGGTTAAAATTACTATCATTTGGTTATGACGCGCTTTATACAAACACTGGATGTTCCTTTACATTTAAAGTTTGTCTGAAAGAGTAATATACCTTGTTTTTTATTAAGCGGACCAAATGATAAAATTAGCTTCACATTAGGCAAAATAACTGACAGCTATTTTGGCGGCAAATTTAAATGATGTACTAGAATCAAATAAAGTACTTGTTATTTACACTTGTATTATATTTGTACTACATCAAATATCTTAACATAAAATTTGTATTTTAGTAATTTAAAATTAATGTTGCATACTATTATAAATTATAATAGAAAAAAGCACTAGCTGGTCCACCAAACTACATATCGGCAAAAACTGGTGTAACTTAATTTTTCAATAATGATATTATATTTCAAACATATAATTCTACAGTTCCTCAGCAGAAACACTATCACTGTTTAATCACAATTAATAGTTCCACTACATCATCTGTTAAGCCAACTAACTTGCCCATGTTGCCTTTTTCTTTAATTACATGTTCTACACATTTTGTCCGCGTTTCTGAGGTTACATTTGTAATTGCGGTTAACAAAAGTTCTTCAACTTCGGCTAATTTGAAACTTATTTTTACAGTTACTTCATTTTTTAGTTGTGCCCAAACTAATTCAATAGGATTCAATTCACAATGGTAAGGCGGTAATCCAAGTACAATTTTAGGTTTTGCCATTTCGTCCACTCCGTATGCATTGTAATATTCTTTGTGATGATTTATTATTTCCAATAACTCTAATCGCACCAAGGAGAGATCAAACGGTATTTGTTTTTGAAGTAACCATTCTTGCATTTCCCCTTTTCCTGTTAAAGTTGTTGGTATTTTTTCATTTTTTCTGCTGTGGTAAGATGCATTATCCATTACAATAACACTGTCGTCAGGTAATTTCTTTAAAATATTATTAAACCTCTCCTCCAAAAACATTTACATCCATTTCATCGCGGTAATCGACTGCTTTTCTTCCTTCAAATATTAATAACCCATCGTCAACAAAACCGTTTTTAGAACCAATATGTAAAATAATTAATTGTTTCGTTTACCAGTAGGATTTGTGAGACCAGTAGTTACACCATCTATAAATGCTTGTTTGCTTGTTGTAATATTAACACCTACCCACATTTTTGATCTTGTGTGCTCTTCATTCAGCCATGTTTCGTCCAAATAATTGATTGGGTGTTGCTCATTACTATATTTTGATATTGAAGGTAAATGTCTTCGTGTCCACAAATCAATGAGTTCTCGTTCGAACAATAAACTTTTGCGATTACGTTTTAAATATCTGTAACATACTGTACATAGTCTGTATTATATAAAACACTTAAATAATTAATACCTAAACGTACTTAAAATTAAGCATCTTCATAAATTTATACAAGGTTGAATGACTCATTAGAGGTATATTTTAATCTTTCCTTATTTTCTTTAAGATTTTGTTTAATGCAGGAAGTTCTCCGTCGGAGAAAAGCCATGTACATATGATTCTTCTTATCATGTATTTATGTAATGGTGTCGTCAAATGTAGAGTGCCTTTCTTTCAGCTCATAAAGTGTTTGAAATTTGCTGTGTTATCTGTGTTTTCTTTATTATAGGATTGCTACCCATAATTTTCTTGTACATGTTCAGTATAACTTGCTTTTCCTCTACATACAAATGTCCACGGTCAAATAGCACGTTTTCTTGGAGGCAATATTGATAATCCACTTGTACTAAGCTGTGGATCCATTTTTACAAGTAAATAGTTAAAAAAACAATTGATTTTCTTGTTTAAATCTAGTAGAAACATAAAAAGATAATAAAAAAATATTTAACAAAATATTTACTCAATCAGCTGTGTCTACAATATGGCGTTGCCAAAATATCAAATTTTGACAGTGAAAACGTGACCGGCAACAAACCAATCCTAAGCGTATATTTTGGCGGGCTACTTTCAATTAGGGTTAAAAAATAAGGTATAATACTCATTTTAGATTAAATAAATGATTCTCACCAAGTGTGGTCTGTACTGCGACAATTATCAAACTATTTTAAGTAGCGAATTAAATTACATTACATTTACGTGTTTACTAGATAATGCATTTACGCTGTTTACGTTTTTATTTTATGTCTCCCCTTTGTTTAGGAGGTTTTCTATGTTTTTAATTCTTGCGCAGAGAGAAATAACTCAAATAATACTTTATATTTAAGATGTCCAAAGTGTGTTTCCAGAAAATGATTATCACTTCGTGTTGCAGAAAGAAGCAAGAAATCTTGGGAAGTATGGCTTTTATTCTGTATACAGCTTATACAATAAATAAACCTGCAGGCGTGAGATTTATGTTTCACGAAATCGAAATTCTGCTAACGAAACCGTATTAGAGATCGTAATAACTGAGAAAGTAACAACATTTATGCCAAAAACGTCTGGCAGAAGAGAAGGTCAAATGTGAATTGTAGCTATGAATTGTACACAGTAGCTCGCCGTTTCAGAAGTTTCCTTCTGGTTGCCTTAAAAATGTGACATAAAAGTATTAATATTGCTCTCTATTTTATAGCGGCATAAAACTCCTACCATTATCATGCGAATTTATCCGACGACGTCGAAGTGGTGACCTATCGTTGTACTTCCCAAAAATTTCACATTTATGATACAATTCTAGTAACGTCAGTTGTGTTCTGTGGCTCCCATTCCAATATGTACGAGATCTCTGGCCCCAATTTTTACATTAAGGACCCCCATTCAAATGTATATTACATTTCCGCTGTCAACAAACGACCCGACGAAAGCGATGATGTAGTATATTCCTTGCCATATTAATTAAGCTTTGCAATAATAAATAAACATGTTTTAGTGCAATTTTTCATTTTTAGAAAAGGTTTCGTTTGATATTTGCTTGTATTACTAAAAGCAAATAAATAAATAAAAATGTGTTAATTATATATACTTACAATTTATTGACACACTTGTTGTTGTTATTGTTGTTGATTGAAATACGTATGTACGTTTATCCAAAATGTACTTTAATAGCAAATTGAATTAAATACATGCATGTGCATAAAATTTCACGCCACCAACATATAATTATTTCAACTCTGTAAAAAACTTTTTTTTAATAAAATTTTTATTATGGTTACGAAAATGCATATGTAAGTACTAAATAAGCGATATTCAAATTTTAAAGTGTCAGTACGAAAAATTACCATATGCGTCAAAAAACCGTTATTGAGCTTTACTATTTTCAGTGGTTTCAGGGAACTATATGTGAACTTCATGGGGTTCGACCAAGAAGCATTCATTTGTCTGCTAAAACATAATTAATTCATCATTGAATGTAGTACTCTTAGCAATGTTCATAGCTAGTGTATATAATAACGCTAGTATAAATATAATATATACATATACAGGGTGTCCGCGATATACAAAGCATCCTTTTAAGGGATGATAGCTACAACGATTTAGAAATAAAAACATATAATACACCTTGGGTCTATCTGTAAGCGTAAACGAGAAAAAAAATATTTCTAAAAAACCTTATTTGGTCAAACTGTACAAGAAAACTCATCCATATTGCTTCTTAAATAACCAAAACACCATACCAAAAATTTAGGGTTGAAAATAACTGAAAACAACGATGAAAACGAATTATTTCATACTTTGAAATTGAAGCGCGGTGTCATTTGTCTTCCACCATACTGTCCTCGTATGCAGTAGAAGTGCAGATGCATGCCAAGCATCATCTGTTTATACGACCTTGAACTTGTATCGTACGAAGTCAATGGCCATACGTTTTAAAATAAAGGTACCTTTGCGTTTTTTTTTAATAATGGTATGACAATAAAATCGATGTTATGTTGAAGTTAGAGTGAAAAGGGCTTATTTAATAGCAGCCTTCGATCGGTAAATGAAAATTTAAGTCGCATTGAATGAAAAAAATGTAATTACTGCAATTATGTTATGGCGCTTTAAGCTCTTTCGTAAAGGCTACTACAAAATTGAGTTCTTTTCTTTTATTTGTGATAAATTGGTGGTCCTAAAAAGGACTTTTTTGAGAGACAGGAGAAAATGTCTTACAGGAAAGGCTCGATGTGTTACAACACACGCCTGTAATCGTCGGGTAAATCTTGCACTGATCAACTGCCGGTGTACAGTATGCATCGAAGTTTATGACATGAGAAATATTTTTTTTTCTCGTTCCCCTTGTGAGCCATAAACGTTGGTATATTAATGTGAGTTATCCACATCGTCACCTCTTTCAGATGATTGTTGGAATCGTCCCCCGGTATTGGAGAAACCGGTAAAGGAATAACAGATAAATATGGGTGTGCAATAAGTGATATCTTAAGTTTTTTTTCTTTACACAGTAAATAGCTACTGATGAAAAAACTATTAAATACATAACCAGAGCATACATGCACAGTCAAAATTGAAAACACTTCAAATGGATAATAAAACGAAATCAAAATAGAACCTACCTTCAATAAAATAGAGCACAAAAAATTGTTATCTTTGTTCCCGAGAAGCACAGAACAGGGCGAGGTCTTTACGCACTTACAAAGCAAATCTTGTTTTTTTAAGGAGTCGAACAAATCGATACAATTTCCAAAGAAAAATATCTGACATTATATTATTATAATAAGTACATATGTAAAAACTATAAAAGTGAACTTCTCGACCAAGGAAAATATCTAGATAATGGAATCAGTTAATATATACTCCAGGACACATCTAAAGAATACGCAATCAAATTCCTGACATCACTAATTTGCAAGTCCAAAAAAAAAAATGAAAAAGAAACTCAAGCTTTGACTTGTGCGACGTCTTAATTGTCACAAAAGAAATTTAATGGGTCACTGAGTTGAAACCGACAATAAAGTCGGTTTCTATGAAATTTACGCGCAACGGAGAGGTTAATTGACTCGCAGTAAGGTATCCTTGGCCTGTTAGCAATATTGTTCGTCAGAGTATAAGTAGATTCATCATCATAATAATAGCGCCATTTAGATTCGGAAACTATTATTAGATATGTCTGATGTTTACGATCAAAATATAAAGATAAAAAATAATTAACCCGTAATTAGAAACAACGAAAAATGACTAGAGAAGTAAGCTAATCACTGAGAAATATGAACTAAAAAATTTCAAAATCGCAAAAACGTAAATAATTACATAAAACAATATTATTTAGTTACTATACAAAAGCTAAAACTTGTAGTGCTTTATTTATTAGTATACAATAAGTAAATTATAATTTTTAATATCAGACATCAGGATAAGAACACCATAATACATTTACTTGCACCGTTTAAATTCCAACAAAGTATTATAATAAATAAAGGAAAATCGATGACGGAAATAAATGAAATAAAAAATTGGCAAACACAAAATGATTAACGTAACATTAACGAGCAAAAATATAACTATAACCTGTATAATTCGAGAAAGTAGCGAGATCAATTATGATTCCCTTATTCGATAAAGTTATTAGCTTTGCTAAAAAAAAATTGTTACTTCTCCTACAGTGACAAAAGCATAAAAGTAAATAATACAGTGCTTTATTGGAACAATGTGATTAAAAGCAAAAGTGGAACAAAAGCTATACTTTTATTAACATCACAACTTATTAAGTACGTTTAAAGAAATAGCATCAAGCACAATTAATGTACTTCCTATAACAATCTGTAGTAGATTCCGGCTGCCATCATCATAAAAATATATTTAAAAAAGGATAGTGATTTCATTTAATATCAAAACCCACGTGACCTCTTTTAGATATGCAACCCATTTAACAGTATGGTAATACATATTTTTAAAAATAAAATTCCTCCAGAAATTTTTATTTACATATATTGACAATTAAATTTTACAGGTTAGGTTTATATTGTAAATAATGACAATTAAGAATAGGTAACGGACAAATAGCTATAATAACTGTTGAAAGTGGTTTCAGCTATTATTTGAACAACAAATATTTACTCTGCGTTTTAAATTTTCAAACACAGTTTGCAGTTCTTCTGTGGTGATATTATTCATCTCCTCTCGTATAGCTGTTTGAAGTTCTTCTAAATTGTGTACTCTCTTTCTGAAGACTTTATTTTTTAAATTGCCGAACAAATAAAAATCTAATGGTGTCAAGTCTGGAGAGCGCGGAGGCCACAAGTTTTCGCTTATCAGTCTATTATCAAGAGATTGTCTGGGATGTTCCTGCGTCTCTCTAACTCTGTGTGCGGGGGCATTATCTTGCCGGAGGAACCCTTGTTGTAGCTCATCATTGTGTAGTTGTGGTATGAATTTGTTTAATATGGCAAGGTATCATTCAGATGTAATGGCTTCATGGAAAAATATTGGTCCGGTAATTCTTCGCGTTGACACTGCTGCTCAATTTCTTATTTTTAGTGGATGTAAATTGATTTCGACAAATTTACCTTCAAAACGATGAATTATAACATGCCTGTGGTGTTTTAATGCATCGTAGTCAATATCAAAATCTGAGAACGCCTCAGTGAAATGCTCAATACAACTTTGTAGAGGATAATTCCAATTCCCATTATCATCTGGTGTACCACTTCTGTAATGTGCCTTTAAAATAGAGGCATCATGCTCTAGTGTAAACATATTATGAGATAATCTGAAACAACAATTCTTATTTTCATTGTCATTACATGGACTACAAACTTACCAAGCACACACGGTACTATTTCCTGATAGTTAAAAAAAAACTTTTATGGCAATTAACAAAAATGCACGAATAAAATAAAAATGAAAACAACGACTGAACGACACAAAGAGAAGCATAAAAATTGCCAAATATCGACTAAGCAACTCAGGTTAGACCGATTAGATAGCATAAGGATATTTATTGTTTTACTAACATATTATTTACGTCGTCTTACGTTAGAGATCAAGTCGGTTTCGATTCTAAATGAAAGCTCTGACCTTGCTGGTTAATACAACACAAACTTACGCACAATCTAATATTATAAAATGCTATACATTACGGCACTCTATATTATATTTAGGTACAAGCGTAATGACAACGTGAATAAAGACACTTTCAAATACCACTCTATATTACAATTAACGTAGGTACTGTAACGAACTGCGGCGTTCGTAGCAAGAGAAACAATTTTTGGAAGTTATTTCCGTTTATTTTACCGAGTTTATATTTATTTTTAAATTGTTTTCTTGCACTAGTATGTAAATAGTTATGGTCTCACCTGTATATGTCGAGTTTTGATGTGCGGTGTATATTTTGACAACGTTCTTGCTTATGACGTCATGCCGTAAAAAGGTACTGGCCAGGGTATATAAAGGCCGCGTTTTGCTGTTAGAATCCACTTACTTACTAACCCACTTTCATTCCTTCCTGACTGCCAGAGCCGATTCAAGTTCGCCAGCATATCCTGACTGCCAGAGCCGATTAAAGTTAGCCAGCATATCCTATCCGTTTGGAGAGCCGATTTAGTTGGCCCCATACAAGCCCTAACCTCGAGCATTCTGTAGAGTGGGCCGACCTAGTTGGCCTCTTCAGAATCGCCACTGTCCGTTCGCAGAGTGGGCCGATTTAGTTGGCCTCTGCATTTCCCTCCGGTGACGTGTCGAGATTTTGTTGATCCTCACAAGCACACCGTTATCCCGTATATGACTGTCAATATACAGAATTAATAATTAATAGGTTAATTTTCACCTATTCGAAGAAAGTTACCTGGATACGTGCAAACGGGAACAACCTGTGTTTATTAGATAATTAATCCTCCGTTTTACAATAACAAGTTGCTCTCAAATGACAGACTCATCGTAGTACGCCATCTAGCGAGCCCCATCGCAACTTACAGTCGAACGCGGTACACAGAGGTTGGAGGTGGCGCGTGAGTTCGGTACTGTCACTGTTACTTGGTGTTTTCATTTAATTATCTAAATCCTCGGAATCCCGAAAGTACCATTGGAGTACCTATATTAATTAAGCGAAAGTGTGATAAACTTCTGATAAGCTAACCTTTAGGCTACTCCAACATCTACGAAGCTCGTTTCCAAATCCAACCCTCCTGAAAAAAAACAAAATTTACATTAGTCCAAATGGTGTATTCAATCGTATTAAATACTGACATCGTTGAATCAATTAGTCGCTTTTTTATATGAAATTACTAACTGCTACAAATATTCAATTACTGATTGATTGTTTGTCATCTATTCATAACACCGAACCTTATCGTAGATAGATTCGGACATGACAAAGAGGTCTGTGCTGGTTCTTTTCCTGTATATACATATCTACATAGTCACAGCCTTCAACACAAAATGTCATCTTTGAATTTTTTGATCAACCGTTTGGTTAAATTTCCGTTCGCTAAAGTTAGATTCAACATTGAACTGACGTCATATCGCGAATGGCGATTACGACACAAATATGGGCCGTATCTCGAGAATAGCCTTTGTTTAAAACAAAATCGATGTGTCAGAGGATTATTTCTAAAAGCTCTCAATTTTCAAAATAATGAATTCATTTTTTACTATTCGAAAGCACTGTATAAATAGTAATGTGTTGTTAAATTAGTTTAGTGTAGTTTTACTACAGAAGATGAGAAGTTAGTTGCTGAAATACGCATCTAGTGCTAATAGTTAGTGTTAATGTGATGGAGAATATTTTCGAGTAGATTCATTTAGAATCCACAGTTCCAGTCCAAAGTCCAGAGATTGTGAATTCTATGTTTAATAATAATTTGTTTGCATTGTTGGCTTAACTAGAGAAACCTAGGCAAGGGTATAGTCGCGCAAAGCTCATTAGTTCTAACTAAATTCATTGAATTGTTTAAAATTAATTTTATTTGATTTAAAATTCGCAAAACAAAAAAGTCATAAACTAATTCCTTTCCGTAAATTAATTTTGTAAAAGTTCCAGCGTTCCTCAACGGTGGCTAATACCCACTCAAAGTTTTTCCAACGGATCGTCCATCTGGTCGTTAGGGGACATAAACTAATTAAAATAATTCTCCTTGCCAAAAAAATTACAGTTTACGTTACGGTGTTTCAGTTTAAATAAGAAATCTGATGAAATATTCTGTGCCGTAATATAAATGTTAATTGAAGTTTCCGTCTCGTACCGGAAACATAAGCTGTCCCAAATTTAGTATTGTAGAATGTGCCCAAAGCATTCTTGTCTATTCTACATTAATTTTGTTTAAAATATCGCTTAATATAATTTAGAAACACTATGTCATATTATGTTTGTAGAATTTCATCGTTTTCTAAAAAATGTATATTTTAATAAGTTGTCGGTCTGGGTGATATTTTTTAACTTAAAAAAATATTTTCAATTTTCATAAAGATCATCATCTCAAATCAAAATATTACGGAGTCAGTCAGATGGAAGTAGTATCACATCCAGTCAAGGATCATTCAGGCAGCCAAAGGTAGCAGAAGTCTAAAGAGTCTGGAGTGAATGAAATTTGAAATAAAGACATTTTATTATATTAAAGAAATGTAGATATTAACTAAGGTCTTAAATAGGACAGCAGCTACCTAATCAATCAGCTATTGTTGTGGGTGTCCTGACTACACACCAGTTAATTGATTTAAACAATAATAATAATAATAGTTTTATAAATTTAAAACGATTAGAATAAAAAATAGCTGGCCTCCCATTATTTATCCGTAAAAACGTTTTCAACGATTCGAAAGTTAGGGGAAGAACTATTCAAGCACAAATACTGTATGATTCCATCATATATGTATTATTATCAATACTGTTTTCTGTCATAAATTCCTTACTTATCGTTTACAGCATCAAAACTAATAGGTTTTTAAGGATTAACTGGATATGAAAGGACTGTTACTCACTGTACGTAGCTACTATACTAAAAAATATCATTATTATAAAAAAATTATCGTTAACAGATCACACCGAATGGCTATCACCCGTCACCCGTCATATATACATGATGTTAAGAAAAACAACTATGATGATTCGATCATGATTAAGTAACCCGCTACTTATCCCGATTTTTTCTTCAAATTAGATTTACAGACCAAGGCCGTTTTACATGTAACGTTGTTTTAATTTTTCCAATTTACATACGCAGTTAAAAATACACACGGAAATCATCAATTTTGCTTTTCTGTTAATATGAGGCATTGTGGATGATTGTTTTCTAGGTGCATTTCGTTTGCTCAATCATTTCAGTAAATTATACACGTACAACGAATTGTATAATATATCTAATACTAAATTGTATCAACTTACTAAATGCAAAACACAAAAAGTACTATAGAAAAATACTATAATTCATAAAGTTATATTCGTCATTTATTATTAAAATATAATACATATTTTGATGGAGTTGGAGGGAGCAAGTAAGTTGTGTCAGTAAATTGATAATATGTTAACTAATATAGAATTTCATAGAAAATCCAGTCTGTTCATGATCCGTGTGTATATTTTTTAAAATGATGTCAATTAACTTTCTGCTGCTCACACGACTAGTATATAACATATTTGATTAATTAAGTAATATATTATAATCCTCTCGCTTAAATTTACCCTAAAGGCTCAACTCCTGTTAATTAAACAATCTACATTGATAAGACTGAACCTTTCTTGGTAACGGATATGTACATTTAGATTCTCCAACGTTGTAGATTGTTCCCTGAATAATACTCTTTCAGCCCTAAATTTCTGTCCATGTCACTTTACAATAGTAATTAATCTGCGGTATATATAAGGGTGACATTTTATGAGGGTTGTTCAAGCTACTCTAACGCATTGAATAAATATGTCATACACATATGGAATTTCTATACAAGTAATGTGATTAAAATCACTTGCCCATATTCCGGAATAATACTAGTATAAATGAAGACTAACCAGCAATAAAATGATAATATTAGGTTCTTTCCAACAATACCATTAAAACTAAATCCAGAACCCGTTCATAACTGCAAAGTGCGCAAACGCGATTTCTCTACCGGTTCAGAACTAATTCTAAATAAGCGTTCGTTGGAATACAAATTAGAACTTATACTCAGCTGTTACAAATATTGACAGATAGCTTAACCTAAAAAATAAGGCATCAACATTGTAAGTAAATAGGTATTATTTTGAATGTTGTACGCTACCTAAAAAATTTTCATTTTTTACACGACTTTTCCCTATTAATAATTCTAATGCGTCCTCTTTGCTTGCATCTGAGTCAAAGTAAATGTTATCCTCATCAAAATCGCTCATTTTAGTATTAATTAAAAAAAAAACTTGAAATCTGACAATACAAATACCTACAACATGCGTTGTACGCCTGTCGATTCTAGTAGTTCCTGCCTTAAATCAGGTACTGGTTTCACCGTTTTTGAATTCGTTCTGGTACTAGTTCGTAATCTGTTGGAATAGTGATTTTTCTATCCCGATTCCAGTTCTTTACTTGTTGGAATATGCATTTCATTTTGCGCATGCGCTGGGAAATTCTGAACTGGTTGTAAGCGTTGTTGGAAAGAACCTATTACTTTGCTTGTTAAAGAAGGTATAGGATTTTTATAACCGATTACCTAACAATTGTCTGCTTAGCAAAATTTGTATTTTCAATTAAAGTTGCATGATAAATTAAAAAGATTATACAGGATTGGTATGAAATCATGATTAGCTGTAACAGAACGGTATTTAGGATTATATAATTTTGGTTTTATCAAGTTACGCGGCGCCGCCACCAAAACATACTATGCATGAAAGGCCGTGGATTCACAGGATACACAAATGATAATTATGTGTTAACTAAATCAACTCTGTTATTTACGACTTATGTTCAATTTGTGTACCGCCATTGACTACTTTTGTCCTTTTTTGTATTTTAATAAGGGTACAACAAGTATCTATTACCTACTAACTATTACGTAAGTTGTATTGTTATTTATATAAATAAAATATTTAGTAGGTATCTAAATAAAATTCTTCTAAGTTCTACGCTAAAATTTTTTTAGAAATACTAATAAATTATATCCAGTGAGAAAGCAAAAGATCTTATATGAAAAATATGCAGCAAATGTATGTTTTTTCTCGCCATACTTTTTAAAATATAATTATATACATATTATTTTATTTTGCTATTGTGCTTATACGTCACTTCTCTGGAGAATACACTATTTTGTTTCAACTTTAGGTGCAATGTAGTTTTTAAAGTTTGAATATGGCGGAATATCTGCGGTTATATTGGTTTCTATAGTTGTAACTCAATAAATAACTTTCGGGTTAAAATTTGTAAAAAGAATTTTCTGCGCGTAATATCTACAATTCCTTTTTCTACTTTTTTTAGAATAATATCAGAACTATTGTGCTTGTAGAGTATTTATGAGAGCGTATGGAAGGTTTTCACAATTTCTTAAATTATAACATTCAATATCTTTGCTACTAAACAGTATTTCTTGTATAGCTTTGGTCAGAAATCATTATTTCTTTTTTGAAATCCGTTTTACACGAAACTCATAAACGAAGATAGAGTAAACGTTGGAAATAGAGAACTAATTTGGTAGCATACCATATGTACACGCTTCATAAAGTCACATAGTAATTCCACTGTAAGACATTTCTTTTTGATTTGACGTTGTGCGTTTGCATATTACGCCGTCTGGTATTCACCCATTTTGTCCTTTGTGCAAAGAGGGGCTTTTACAACTTACAGTATACCCTGAAAGAAATGTGGGTTGGGATTTTATTACCATGAGTAAAGTCATCGCGCTTGAAATATTGCTTCACTTCTCTGCAGTTCTTCGTCAAAAAAGTATTATGTAAGAAGCAGTATTAGATAAGCGACTCCCGAGCACGACTAAAAAATAGATGTTATCGGAACGACCAGGCTTTCGCGTTGTAAAGTTCCGAGCTTATAACGAAAGTTGAGATTTCGAAGTCAGACCCGACGATGTCAGACGATAAACGTTTTATCAATTGTTTCCTGAAATAAGATGTATCTAATAAATAGTTTTTCAACTGAGTAATACATCTGCTGATATAGCTAGTATATACATTCAAAATGTTCACTAGGGGTAACCACATAAAGAGCTTTATTTATATTGCGCATGAACAATTCATGACGTAGACTGATGTGCTTGTATATTAGAAAATTAATTCATAAAAATCTTATGCTTACCGTTTATCACATTTAGATTCTATTTGTTTTGTTATTGTAGAATTGAATTCAGGGTTCAATAATCAATGTGTATCTTCCTTCGTAGTATATACAGACTTGGTTAAATTTATGCGCAGTCTATGCTGAAATATTAGACTATGTAGACGAAGAAATAATAAGCGCAGCAGCTTATTATGACAGTACGCGTGTTTTATGATCATCAACCGAATATCCAATGATGAAATAAATTTAAGAGGTAACGCCTAAAACGACGTTCTTTTCTAATTGCTGACATAGGCAGCCGGCTAGAACAGCTACACTGATGACTTTAAACAAGACGAAATTTCCAAGAATGAGTGATTCACGATTAGCGCTACTGCCAAAGATTCAATTTAGTTTTCCTAAAATATTTAAATTCTAGTTCTGTCCCATTTTTACTTTGTATCTGAAGACGGATTTTTTAATGTGATATTAGTTGCACAACAAGTCTTTTGTAGAAAAATGCGATGCAATTCGTTCATGGTAATGTGAAATATGCTGAAATATCAGCTTATTTGTTAGTACTTTGTTTAATCTGTTATCTAGAAAGTTAAATAATATCGAAGGCTTCTAGACTGGACTAGAAAATTAATCGCGAACATTTGACGTCGAATAGGTACAATGATTAGAATCAACTGACATGAATTCATTTATAACTGTTTCTTTTCTGTAGATGTTAATGTTAATGTTAATTTGTAGTCTGGTTTTTGTTGACATGACATTACTATGTAGTAAAGTGACGTATCTACATATGTGGTAAAGTGCCACTTTAATATACGATTTTGATAGTAGTAAAGTAGCACATTACTTGTCAAAATGCGAAAAAATTATGTGTATAAATATCTAAAATTTTCTATTATCCTATTGTTCCTAAGTATGTACAATTAATTTAGGGCCTATACTTTTCATTTCATTGGGTGGTATTCTATTACTTAGGCGGCAGTTAGAAGGTCAATTTTAAGAAAATAATGATAAAAAATGTGATACCATCGTAAAAGAGAGTATAATTTTTTTTAAATAGTCCGCCTAGTATAATAGTGAAAGCTACTAAATAGTCAAATGTCTGCCATCAATTTGCAAGTCGTCGGTTAAGACTGTCAGAAATATTTACAGCATATAGCACTGAACCATCATTTAGCGAGTATATTTAGTAGTAGTAGAGTATATAATATGTACTTTTTTCATCGCGCCCATTTTCAACTTGATAGGTATAACATTATGATGTCTTCCAAAATATTCAATTGACCGGAACTATTGAATCACAGTATTGTTATCCACATTTTTCGCTGTTGTTTCTGTTCGCGCTCTTCTCTTGTGTTGCTTGTCGTTTTCCAATATCATACTTTTCATTTGATCGTGTGTGCATTTAAGCAAAATGTTTTCGTCACGAAAGTGTTTCCTATTACCATCTTTCTTATTATTGGAGGTTTAAAATTATTTTAATTAGCAAGTGGGTGAAATTTCTCATTGTGATTGAGATGCTACATACAAAAAACAATTTAATACTTAATTTCTGGCATATTTACAAAACACCTTTTTAATGAAAGAGTTAGTTTTATAGGCGAGAATCAATATTAATAGTTCATCTTAACATTGGATGGTTTGCTAAGGAAACCTGGCTTAATCCCAGCATCTTGCACCTAAATGACGCTTATAACAACTTGCGTTCTATATTAATTAAATATGCTTTTATATTTA
This sequence comes from Popillia japonica, assembly GCA_004785975.1. Taxonomy (NCBI): domain Eukaryota; kingdom Metazoa; phylum Arthropoda; class Insecta; order Coleoptera; family Scarabaeidae; genus Popillia; species Popillia japonica. Next base: position 40,749 of record ML218486.1, read on the forward strand.
AATTTTACTTTACTAAATCAATTTATAAATTTTAAAATAAATTTTCGCAACAGAAAAACCTTGTCCATGAATTCGTTGATTCGCAAATGTTTTTAACAAAGTTTTTGCAATCCTACAAGTCTACCCAAACTCTGTATCTACACTTTTGTTCAGAAGGTACCATACGAATTAGCGCCAATGCTTTTGAGCACATAGCAATTAAATTCTAGGAGACATTCATGTTTGTTCGTATTCAAATAGTAAGCTATATTAAGAATTACGGATCTATAGGTATTATAATTTACTGTTATCGTTATCTTACTGAGTTGCCGAATAAATGATTTAAATAATAAGAAAAATAAGCCCATATTATCGCAAAGAGAAAAAAGACGACAATACAACAATAATTCATATATGTGCATACGTAACATAATATGAACAACATGAAGCCTTTCGTAACGTTGCAAGTAAATTAAAGAACAATATACAATAAAATAACAATCTAAAATAATAGGAGGCATATTCGACATTTTCGGATTTGTTTCTCAGCGAACTTGAGTAAATCGAATAAGATATTCTGTACTGCACAACGGTATAAGTACTAGAGAAACCCAAGATACCACAGATTTAGTTTAGTCGTTATTTCTTTGTCGACAGAATCCGCTTCATTTATTGTTGGTATGTACGTCTGCATCAAATGTGAAAGCAGTTGCAACTGGTCTGGGATGACGTCGTTTGTGGATTTGATCTAATTTGCAGAATTGGATAGAAGTTTTACAGTTAGCTTCCTTTTCGTACCAAGTAACGTTGGATTTTCTCGATTGGCAATAAAAAAGTTCGGTGCTATGTTTCATTCGTCCTGTATGGAAAATTAAATGTTATGTTGCTTGAACTAGATCATAAATTTTATGTCCTTTTAGATTGTTATACGTTTTCCTGATTTGTGTAGCGAATATATTAAAATCAATGTAGTTAGTATACTAGAGACCGTTTTAATAAGCGATAGTTTTCCCTGTCAGAAAAAAGTTTAAGAATGGCTACATCATATAACTGAGCTATTCGCTTTTATGTAAATATATGTGCGATTTAAGCGAAGGAATAATAAATGAGCACGAGATACATCTAAACCCGTAACATAAATAATCAGATATGCTGCATGTCTAAGTACCTGCTTTAAAAAAGAACAATAGATTTCCCAAAGCTATTGAAGAAGCAACATTGACTTTCATGTATATAAAATGTGTAATAATACGTAGGAAAGTCATATGCTTATACAATCCGACATCATTATATAAGAAAAAAGAAACCTTCACTTAAGAAATCATTTCCTTTATATCGGGTGTCCCAATAGGAACTTGGTGATTTAAATTCCAAATAAAATGCGTAGTATTTAGAAATTCAACGATTTATTAACGTAAACATAAAATAGAAACCCTAAAATTATATGTGGAACAATATATCGGATAAATGTCAACCATGACTTCTATTGCACACAGCGATTCTTTTTTTAAAATGTTCAATGACTTTATCACACATATACAAGTTAATCTCGCCAATAGCCGCACGAATGTTATTTTTTAATTCATCAATTGTCTGTGAATTATTTGTGTAGACTTGATCTTTAAGGAAACTCCAAAGGAAAAAGTCCATCGGTGTTATGTCGCAGGATCTTGCAGGCCAGTTCACGTCACCATTACGACAAATCACACGGCGTGGGAATTTCTCCTGCAGCAAGTTTAGAGTTTCCTTGGCAGTGTGACAAGTGGCCCCATCTTGTTGAAAGTAAAGATTGTTGAGGTCCATATCTTCCAAACGAGGCCATAGAAAGTTATTCAACATCTGTCGATACCGCTCTCCATTGACAGTTTCTGCTTCTCCATTATTATTCTCAAAAAAGTAAGGTCCAAGAACACCATTGACCGAGAAACCGCACCATACAGTGACACGTATTGGGTGCATGGGTTCTTCAATAATCTCTCGAGGATTTTCACGCCCCCAAATGCGTCAGTTTTGTTTATTTACGTAATCCCCTAAGTAAAAATGGGCTTCGTCACTGAATATGATTCGCTTACAGAATTCGTCATCAAATTCATTTTGCTCCAAAATCCAATTGGCAAAGATACGGCGGTGATGATGGTCCCTGAGCTTCAATTCTTGTGTTAACTGTATCTTGTATGCGTGTAGCCGAAAGGTCTTTTGTTAAAATTCGTTACAGAGATGATATTGAGATGGCCAATTGCTGTGACCGATGACGAATTGAAGTTTTTGGACTTTCGGTAACACTTTCATTCACCCTAGCGATATTTTCAACTGACCGAACGTTACGAGGACGTAGTGGTGTCTTTACATCGAGAACAGAACCAGTTTGTTCAAATTTTACCATATAATACTACTACGCGTTGTTTTTCATCGGAATATGATTCCGATGAAAAACAACGCGTAGTCGATGAATTGTGTTCGTAATGGAACGACCATTTTCATAATAAATTTGAACAATTTGGATACGTTCTTCAGTCGTGAAACGTTGCATGATGACTTTTACAAGTTTTTAGATGACGTATACCAAATATTAGGTTGCTAAGTTACCTTATTTGAAAATAATGTGAAATTTAAATCCCTAAGTTCCAGTTGGGACACCCCTTATATATATGTATGTACGTATATGTAAGCAGATTCAGGTTTGACAGGAAAATCAAAATTGATACTTGAAAAAATTAAGAATTCTGGCGAGTACAGAAAGACCGCAATACCACTGCAACCATCGAACTCTTCGTAATACCATTAAGTAATTAAAGTACAAAAGATTCAGGTGGTTGTGCACTATTCCAGATTATATATAACTTAGACTGAACTAATTTTAATTTATTATGTATAAAAAATTTTTTCCTGGTCACTAGAGATAGTACCTAAACGTATTACCCATAATTAAGAAGATGGTGGAAAAATAATTCTTTGAAATTTCCCGACTAATTGACCCCGACGGCTTTTTATTTTTATATATCAGCTCATTTCAGTTCTTGTCGAGAGGCTTCTTTCAAGTAAGTGACTAACAAGAAATCACAGGCAAGTGGAGCTGACCATTTTAAAATAAATTTAGTAGATTTATAGGCCGATGTATTATAAGAACAACGGTAACTTTCTTTGCTAAATCGCCCGCTTTCGGGATGGTACCTATTGAAAAAAAGTTGAAATAAATACTTTATTCTTTTAATAGTAGTAGAAGGTGATACCCTCTAAATTAGAGTCGGAACAGTGTAAAATCAAATATTTGAAATAAATAAAGTTCTATAGAAGATTTGACTGTAATCATCTGTGTAAAATGTACGAAACTTGCATTGCGTGGGGATCCATACCGGTCAAATGGCGAAAAGTGAGAGTGCTCTGCTTACCCAAGGATGATAGAGACACGGATTTCACTCCGAAGTCATACACAGCTATCAGTCTATCATCCTTTTAAAAAAACTTACATATGACCACCCTCATACACATAACATGTGATATATTTTATTTTCTACAGACTAGAATATCTATCTAAGATGAAATTGTTTCCAATGAGTTAGTCATGTTGAAGATGTTACGCAGTAAATATTTGATTGTACATTGCACACTTCAGTAGCTCATCAATCTCAATTTCAAATTTGCAGTTATCTATATCCACAAATAATGAAAGCAAACGCTAATAAGATTAGATTAGATTAGATTAAATTAGATTAAAAACATAATCTAACAAAATCTTTTTTGACAAAATGGAAAGCAGTAAAATCCAAAACAAAAATACAAAGAAATGTAAAAAAAATGTTGAGCATGCAACTTACCGGCGAACCCCGAAGGAACCCAATCCGAAACTCATCACCACTCGTAATTAAAAAACTTCTCAATCGAGTAAAAGTAATGGGTAATGCGTTGTATATTTTAATTCCCAAAGTTATGTGTGATCTGTGATACTTGCCAGACCGTGCAAACGTGGTTGGGGTTCTTGGTGTTGTAACTGTGGATGTCAATATTAGACTGGAATTGATTTTTATTTTCGTGTACATACATCGTCGCTGCCTGTACACAGGGTGTCTACTGAATAGTCTATGGAAATAAAGCAGGTTAAAGCTAATGGCATGGCAACCTCAATTCCAAAAAATGATTACTTTATGTCCACGCAGTAACGAGAAAATAATATGTTTCAATCTCAGTCCGGCCCTGTTGTTCGAGCGCAACGCATAAATGGATGGGCAACACAGGCAGAACATTGAGTTATTCACAGGCATTCGTTGTCTTATGTGTACATTATGGCAAGTTATACAAATACTGAGTACATAGACATAATTTTAATCTACGGAGAAACAGGATAAGATCTTTTACTGCATCCGTATTCCATACAGAAAATCCAACGTTTATCAGACAATGGTTTTTCTCGACGAGTTACCTATTGTTTCGTCAAACAGAACCTCGTCTTCCAAATCTTCGATCCGTGATCCTCTTTACCGATGAATACTACTTCACAAAAAAATGGTGTGCTGAATTACCATAATATTTATCACTATGGCGATAAAAACCCACAAGAGTTCATCCCAATATAGGACATCAATAAATGTGTGGGTCGGTATATTGGGCGATCGTTTATTTGGTCCATATGTACTTCCCGAAGAATTAAATGCGGTAGATCATTTAAATTGTCTGCAAAATACGTTACCCGATTAGTTGGATGACATACATGTACGACGGCAAATGTAGTTCATGCATGATGGTGCACTCCCAGACGGTGCCCGACTTGTATGGGAACATTTAAACCGGGCATTTGCACATTGGATAGGCCGAGAAGGAACGATTCTGTGGCCAGGACGACGTCCCGATTTGAATCTGTTGGACTTTTTCCTGTGAGGATACATAAAAAACTTTGTTTATGATCGTCGACGGGAAATTTTAGACGTCGAGGTTCTTCGAGACTGTGTTGTCACAGCGGCCCAGCCTATGATAAGTTTTGCCGTCGTGCAGAAACGTGGATCCGGAGCTCGTGATAGTAATTCCTCTTTCTCATCAAACAGTCCTCTTCAAGACTACCACGAATTATTTGAAAAGAAAAAAACTATTAACTACGAACGCGATCTCAAATAGTAAATTATTAATTACCAGATGATTAGGTAATAATATGTCGTACTTTAATATTGAAAGTTTCTGTAATGAAAAAACAAAAACACCTGATTCCTACGAAAAAAAAACAGTTCGAAATGAATAAAATCAAATGTGTGACCTTGTTATAAATAGAATATTTGTGAAGAGACCACATGGCAATTCATAGAGCAGCAAAGCTGCTTCGTAAACAAATGCATTCATAGAGTGCAATAAGCATTTATTTACATATCATTTGACTTGATAAAAGATATATGTTTATCTCTATTAGACATTTTTGCAGCGTCTCTTTTTTTCTTATACACACGTGTTAGGCCTGGATTCTACAATATTTATCCAACAACAAAATTTGGTAATTATTAAAGGAAAAATTATTTTAATATATGATCCTAATTTGTTTGGATTTGCCTTTCTTGTGATATTAGTGTTATACTGTTTATTTTTCCGACACGATTCATTTGACGTCCTGTATATAGATTGTATAACGTCGGAATACCCAATGATTTAAAATACTGCATACATGATTCCCGTTGGGCAGATTGCAATGCGTATAGAACTTTTCTGCAAGCATTTGGTTGGATATTATGGAAGTGAGGTCGAGAGAAAAGTACAGTGAAATTAGATCATGCATTCCGAGCTTTGCTGATGAGATTTCGGTAAAATCGAAATCACTGTTCCTAATGCGTCATCCAGTTTCATTGCACATGCTCTTATGGCAGGGTGATCCCAACAGTAGACCATAAGCATATTTGTGTTGAATATTGCGGCATATCTCGACGTTATTTTACATTTCCTCATGGTAAGCCGTAAAGGAATCATCATTATTTGCTAGTAGATTGAGACATATAGGGGGACTATCACTTCACAAATTACTCGAAGTAGATTAGTATCTGCTGTAGAGATCTGTGGTTTGGTAGCAATCCCGGAATGTGCTACTTCGGATCTGTGGCCACTAGAGAGCATGAGGTTTGATGCAACGTATTCGGTGCGGTATTATCGTAATAAGGTCGATAGAGAAGTAGTTTTTAATTAGATCTTGCATTCCGTTCTTCGCTGACGGGACTTAGGTAAAGCCGAAACCACATGGTCCGTCGCTGATGATTGATCTATTGTGGCATCCATCGGCGTTATTTTGCTTATTTGGAGATTAAAAAAGCGACCTCCAAAAACCTAAAGAAACGAGAGGATAGTACCTGAAGTCAATAATAATTTTTCCTTGATATTTAATAGTGCGTTGTATGAATAAACGCTTGGATAAAATTAACGCAGCACTGACATCTTTTGAGAACATTCAAAAACAATGATAACTTTCAAACTAGTATCTGCCTTACAAGTAGGCTTTGCACCTTCTCTGACGTTTCAAGTGCATATTGTTTTGTTTTAATATTGTAATTGCCAATAAGTGGCCTTTGCTACAATGGATTTACACGACGCTATTCAGAAACTGCTGATTAGGACAAGTAATTGAGCTGACCTGTGTTATCGGTTGTGTCACATTTGTCTTTCCAAGCTTACCTACAAGTGTTGAAAGGTAGAAAAGTGAAGCAATAAATAAATTTATCGGCGGAGGAGGCAGTACACACATTAATTTTGCTACATTAGAAATACTCAATGCATTATGTTGCCAATGTGTTAGAAAGAAGTCGTTCCTGTATAAGTCGCATGATTAGACGTACCAGCGAGACGGAATTTTACAACCGAAAACCGGGGCAATCCCGGAAACGATGAACCAACCGAAGGGAAGACCGTTTTCTGATGCCATCTGCCCTTAGAAACAGGACAATCACGAGTAATGTGTTGACATATAAGTTATCAGCCGGTTCGTAATGTTGCAATATCGTCGCGAACAATCAGAAGACGTTTAGCTGAAAGCAAATTAGAGGAGGCGACCAGCCAAAATACCACTACTCACCAGAGAACACAAACTTCAAAGATAACGTTTCACCAGAAATCATTAACATTGGTCATAACATGATTAGAAGAAGATTCTATTCGCTGATGAAACGAGAGTTAGCGTAAAATCTCCTGATGGACATGAGCGTGATTGGTGGAGAATTACTTTCCGAATCAGCTGTATAATGTGCAGACAACATTTCAACAAAACTTATGTGGATGTAGGATTTAATATTTGCAATTGTAAACTATTTATCAACTTAACCTGATTAACTTCCTATATTCACTACTAATATAGCGTTTTGATTAAGCTTCTTGGTCTCCAAACCATCACAAGCCCCCAAATAAGCCTATCTGACGTATGTTCACTTATAAATCTGATTTGGTTCCATTTTTTGTAGCACAACTTTTTTTATTTATTTCATATTGATTATTATATGATAACAAGAAAACAATCAACAGATTCAATACTAGCTATAATAAAACATAATGCATAAACTATATAAACCTATTACTTTATAATTCGTTCCAGTTTAACGTTAAACTAATTAAGTAGTATAAATACAATTATCGTATTTTTTTCACCATATAAATCAAATTCTGTTCTGTTGGATAATATTGTTTCTATATAGATTTATGTACTATATAATACTATTATTTAATCTAAACAATTTCTGAAACTCAAATATTGTCTTATAAGACAAACTGCGACCAACTTCCACGCCGTTGTGATACAAAGCTATAATTTAATACTATTATATTCCCTTCAGTGACTCCATCGTTTGTAAATTTATCGTCTGTCATATTACTTTTTACAGAAAATGAACTGTTAAATTGTCTTCATAATTGCCTCTTTTATAAAACTTTTACCGATTAATTTCCTTTATGTCCCGTCAAGCTTTCCAACTACATACTTTTACTTTCAACTTTTGCCACTTTAGTGCTGTAGAACTGCTCGGTAATTACAGGAGTAAGTTAGAATCTGACCTTTCCTTTGTCGCCAACGTTATAGTAACTTCCGTATTTAAGTATTCAATAAAAGGAACGTGTTGAAGTGGTAATTGCCTGAGATGAGATGGATGCTTATTTATCTATATAATAATTATAGATAACGTAAAGACGGCAATAAAATTATTTTATTCAACCTCATTTAATTTCATTCAACCTTATTCAATTTCATTCAACTTCATTCAACTATTGCATTTTATAGAAGTTAAGACGATATTGTATTTATTGTGAATAAATGTAATAGTAATGACAAAAGGGAGCGTCTACTTAGACACACTTTCAAAATTTCAAGTTTAATAGCGCCAACGGTTTGTACCCATATGAGTCAAAAATGTACAATTTTCGTCGTTGAGATACTTTTTACATAGAAATGTCGTTCCAACTTCACACCGCTCCACACCCTTCAGATTTCAAAGCGTTTGTGTTCCTTTTATAATCTTGTGGTCTTTATGTTTTCCAAGCGTTCGCCTGAAAAAAAATGTGATTTATGAAGTTGACTGCCATAGTTTCGAAATTTCAAAGTTGGCTGTAACACTATTTTGTGTTCGTTCTCTGGAGCGAGGAAAAAATGTAGTGCCCTTTGCGTTCTCGAGATATTTGCGTGAAAATAATTGGCGCTTCCCAAATTATAACTCACTTTATTTAAAGCTTGCAGCGTTTTCTGCTGCAAAAAAAACTGTTCTCGTTCTCGAGATATCGTCCGTGAAAAAGATGATCCAATACTTGCAGTTTCAGATATTGCATACATATTATTTATTATTTTTGCAGATGCACAAGGATGACATTTAAAGGCAATCAAAGTCTTAGAAATATTCATATCAAATTTTACTGATGTAGTATGCCTCCTTCAAAAATATACAGAAGATACTAAAACCGCCAGAGTATAATTAGTTACGATCAAACGCAGAAAATAAAATAATAACGCTACTTGTACAACAGACAAGAAGAAAGTGAGATAATAATAATAATAATAATTCATGCCTTAGCATGTAAGTTATTGTTACTGATAACTATGTATAGTCGAATAGTGACGAATACCCAGAATTATAATCTGCAGTCCTCCCATTTTTTATTTAACTAGCATTCCTTTTTTCTTACAGTGATCATGTTATCAACATTATAATGCTGCTCACGTAGTTCAGTTGATAACTTTTTTGCTCCTCTACAGTATTTAAAGTGTATCGTCTGTAAACGGATATAACAGAAGCTCTTCAATTTTAAATACTTGTGATACTCAAAGCTGAAGTCTATTAAACTTTTGCTATAAGATTCTATTCTATTCATAATATGTACGTTCTGACAGTAATAAAAAATTCTAAGAAACGGATCGATATTCAATTTGTTTGCTTGAATAACATAATTATTTTTTGTATTGAACTCTTAAATGCTTCGAGATGTACAGTCACATTCAAATTAAGCCGGTGTAAATATATCTAGAAAAGAAAATATCGTACGCTCAATATTCTCTTTCAAATTTCCGGGGACCGGCGTGACCTTACTTAATTGATCTTGTAAAAGATGTATTAGTAGAAATTAATTTAGATTTCATAGGATTTAATATTAGGAACTTAAGGTACTGTAGTGTCAAGAAAATACAATTTATGTGTTTCATATCTTATTGTTTATAAACATAAAGATGAATTCGTACCTACCTATTATTTGAAACTCTCCGCCAAAATTAATGAATAGGTACATAACACTGTAGCTTAAATACAACTCAAACAGATTTTTCAGAAGAGATATAAGAGTTTTCCTGGTTTATGTGTAGTCTTCTAAAAATATAAAATATAAGACATTAAAGGGAAGATAGATACAAAATAAATAAAGCCTACATAAAAAAATAAAAATGAATTCTAAAAAACTGGTACAATTACGAAAAATAAAACCATATATACATACATATATTACATTTTTCAAAACAAATATGTTAATATTTTGTCTAATAGCCATTACTGTGTCTAGTATTCTGTAATCTTCGACCCATGGATACATAGATACGCAAATTTTGATTCCCCGCGCATATGAGCTCGAAATTTGTCACAGATATTGTTTTTCTATGTGCGTCCCATAATTCTCCATCAATTTCAATGAGATTGAATCTTTTTTTCATTAGAAAATCCGGTTCATACTGCATCAGAAGAATGAACTGTATCTCGAACAAGAGTATTCCTACAGACTAATTGTATAGTGTTTTAACCTTCAGCAGCAATACATTTTCTAAGATACCTACTAAGATATTAATATACTCCGCTGCATTTATCAACGCTTCGATTGATGCTAGTGCTTCTTAGCGCGCAGCTGACAGCCATCGCCAAAGTGCAATCTTTGTTGAGGATGATTTTCTCTAATATCGATCTTTTTATCAGGCTTTCTGCTATATACTCCTATAATATTTTTTATATTTGTTAATATCGAAGCATTGGACCATCACTACATCCCAAATCTAAATCCTTTTGGATTCAATGTATAGTCGTAAATGGAATTTCTACCAATATCTACCGCATTTGTTCTGCAACTGCATCGGTAGTGTGCATTAGATCCGGGTTTTCCTGGTATTTATATAATGCAATACAATAATGAATATGCGATTTCTGGATTGTCATCGCAAGAACGGTTAAGTTCGGCGGTGCCAATATTTATTCATTATGCAGGAGTATGTCAGCCTTTGAACATGATCTTGTAAAAATTGTGTAAGATATTCCGCTGACTAGATTTATCCATAAAATATGGGATAACCATCCGGATTTATTTTCAAATCTGCCTCCTTTAATTCAAACAGCATTTTTAGTTTACATACATTGGTAGAAGTTTACGTAAGTTTACGTACCAGACCATGGCATATTGCATTTGGATTGCGCACTTGCTAATGAATTACCTCTGACCTTCTATTTTTATGAAGAACCTCCCCAACTTGGACATCACTAATTCTTGGTTTTCCTGATCTTGGTAGGTTAGTTACAGATCCTTTTCTTCCACATTTTTGTATCTCATTGCGGTAGGTTTTCATTTAACAGCACTACCCTCTCAAACTCTTTCTCGTGCAAAATCTTTGCAATTCAGCGACGTAATTTCTGCCGCATTCATAATCATACTGAACTAAACCAATTCTCCATGTTATTACAGTTTGAGTCGTTTGAACTCTACGTTTACTTGATTTTTAATTTTAAACTAAAGCTCCAAATTGAATGATTTCGCTGTAACACTCGTCTCAACAATGTAATGATAAGGCTTTTGTTTCTCATAGTTACAATAAAATCCCGTTCCTAAAGCAATTAGAGTTCGTTTAGTTGGTGGTATTAACTTAATTTGTTAAAAAATTAAGACTGACTGCAGTTGTTCGGTCTATCTCCGTTATAGTTCATCCCAAGTGTTTTGTGGACATATTTTGCCCATTCTATTTATGCTACTTCGTCTAAAACGTGCGAACAGTTCATATATTCTCCTATAAATGTCAATGAATACCTTAACTATAATGAAGTAACTTTTTAAAAATCTGTAGATAGTTTGATATTCGCGAAATAAAAATAATATATACCAAATAACAAGGGCGGCGACATCACTTTGATATACTATCAAAACATTTTAAAAACTTAAATGTTCTTCAACACCGTGCTAAAATTACTTGAATGAGAGACGAGAGAAACAAAAGTACAGACACGTGATGTGTACGACAGCCCTGCGACATTTGCAGGTAAAAATATCTTTATAACGCATTAGAACACACAATGACTGAACGGTTAATTTTAAAAGGGTATTTACTTTGGCTACTGTTAGTGAAATTCCCTTAACATCAAAGAGCTTGCTTGGTGTGCGGACTGATAACTTCTCTCATTTGTTGTCAAGTTTTTAACACTAGGTAATTAGTAATCGTTTGAGGTACTAATTTGTTGTTTCTTAAGAATGGCGTCCGAAGGAAAATAACTAGGAAATTATTAACAGTTGAAGATGTTTTACTTATCACTGCTTCCCTACTTCTGCTATACAATGAAGCTAAAATCTATCCGAGATACCTAATTGTTCTTTTTCATTAACCGATAAAATTCTTTCAGTTATACATACATTAACAGTTCAGTAATACACATGTGATTTCTTACAAACAGTTAACACAGAAAGAATAATATAGTATATAATTTCATAGTTTCTAATATAGTTTTTATTATTACTTTTGTTTAGCTACAAGTTTAAGTCAGTACAATATCAATTTAACTTAACTTATTCCATAGTGGAATAGTAAATGTGTTCAAAATAAAAGTTTATCTGTGATTGAGATATAGTAACATACAGCGTATTCATTTGAAAACTTTCCACTGTAAATTTCTGGAAATCTAGAATATTATTAAAAACATAGATAAGGTATAGATAGCTATGTTGCGTATATAATTATTATACCGTATTTAGCGCCATCCTATATTTTACCCCCAAGTACTTCCAAGTGGAGGGGGGGGGGGGGATATTCAAATATATGTAATAGATGTAAATTAATTGACATTAATGACATGGCCAAATAACCAATACAGAAAATATTTTGTCTCTTGGGTATTAAGTATTCATGATTTTGAATCCAGTATATTTAAAATTAAAAAGGTAAATGAAAAGGCAGCACAAACTGTTACATACATTTATTTTCTAATTCTAAAACTACTTTCTACATAGCTCTGGTACAGCATCAGTTGTCAACTGTTTCAATGATTTTTTCATAGCGGGAGGAAAATGAATATCACACACTTTTCGAGATGAAAAAACTTGATGAGGATGCATGTTGAATAAATCACTATTTCCACAAGCTTCTAACCAATTACTAAATTTTTCCGGTTCTTCAATGGAATTGGGAAAAGTATGCCTAGCAGAAGTTTTATCTTCGCAATCCTTAACTGAACAAGCTCGATATCTTACCATATTCACCTGAAGTAACAATTATGCATGATATGAAAGTGAATAACTCATGATTATATTCATCGGAAAAAGACTTAGACTTACCAAGTTTATGTGTTAAGTAAATTATAAGTAAATTTGACAAACCACTGGTTGGTTTTGTTAATGGTATCTATTGGAATTAATCTGAAAATAGATACGTTTCAAATTGCAAAATATGCTCTTAAGACCAATTTACTTATCCACTTTCCCCACTAATTAAATAAGGTTCCAATAAATAATAGAATTACAGAAAATATCACTACTACTAGAATAAATCTGGAAATTGATCAACTGACATGTAAACAACGCGGATTGAGCTGATAAGCTTCTTCGCGCAGTCGTAGAAGGTCTGTTGGAGCTTACTAGCGCCATCGGTGTCTTTTCACAGCAACTAAATTGCTGGACGGTACTGTCCATAAATCTTAATACCCCCTAGTCCTACCTCAGTCCATCGTCGCCATTTCCGTTGCACAGCTGACAACGATCGCTTAAGACGGCGTACGATCTCATGGAAGGATACACCCGCCCATGTGCAGCTCCGCCAACATTCCTCGCTCAAAGTCGCTTTGGTAGCGCGATCGATCCACCACTATGTCGCGAAGACAACTACATACTGGACCTTCACACAGCACTAAGAACTACCGGTTTCTCCCGCATCCTTCGGTCTCTATGGCGAGCAGAAGTCGAAACTCGCCACGTAGACTCGCCTATAGGAAACCTTGCTGCTCGGCAAATTTTATGGATATGTATCTTCACGCGTTCAGATTATATAGGGTGTGCTCGTCAATTATTTTCAGCAGTGTATACCTTTATACATTTGATAAGGCAGTCCTATTTTAATTTTGTGTAACCTCGTTGATATATTGTCGCACTGAAATTAATGGTGTGAGTATGCTTACGATCTGCTCTATCATCATCTTTTCGAAGTAAATTTCTTTCTAAACAAACTTTGTTTGGATGTTTATTTATATACATCGTTGTAGAAGTCTAACATGTATGTAACATAGTTATTAAAACTGCTTCAATTGATGAAGGTAAATATCTAACACAATTAATATCTCTGAACACAACCAATCCGTTAGAGAAATAACATCATCCTTAACGAAAACATCGTCCTCCTCAGAGAAAGCAGAATTTTCTATAATAGATACAGATCATTCGCAGCAAATAACGAGAAAACACAAAGCAGATAGAATGAACAAAAGCAAATGACATATCCCCTCTTCTACATGCGGTATTATTCGTTAATATATTATCATTAATCACAGTGGAATTAATATCATTCATAAACGAAACAATTGTGAAACCAAAGTAAATTTGCATTTTATAGAAGAATATGCTATCGATATATGACAACAATGAGATTCAAAATGATTGACGTAGTAAAAAAATACTGTTTTCCGGAAAAAATGTATCTATATGTAGTCGTGTTGTAATTTCCTTCATTTATTTATCTTATTTATTTCACGCTGTGTCCATATATTTGAATCTAATACATACCACCAACAATAGTAATTTTAAATAATGTAAGAAAATAAGGAAATTTACCTGCAAATTATTTTATAACATACACCTAACCTATATAACGCTTGTCTGTTTAAGAGTACAAAGCCTACAATACTCGTACACACTAGAGTATGAAAAATCCATTTTGGAAGCTTATTTCCTAAATGGACAACGGAATCATGAAGGAGCATTGATATATTCTGTAGACATATATTCAAGAATTCCATGTACCGATTCCAGGTGAAGAATTAGATGATTTCATATACATATTTATGATGGAGTCGTGCACCACTTTCTAGAAACAGAAAGTGCTTGTAAGTCATCTCGTCGTAAGACAGTTCTTACAGAAAACAAAATTGAGGAAGTACGAACAAAAAAAATCAAAGTTAACATTAGTAAAAATAGTTTTGAATAGTTTAAAATAGTTTAAGATAGTTTAAAATAGTTTAAAATAGTTTAAAATAGTTTAAAATAGTTT
>ML218486.1:55657-70533 GCA_004785975.1 Popillia japonica
ATAGTTTAAAATAGTTTAAAATAGTTTAAAATAGTTTAAAGTAGTTTAAAATAGTAATTAATTTATTACATTTTATTAGTTAGTTCAATAACAATTTAGAGGATGATAACATGCTAAACGAATTGTTTTTTTCTCAAACAATGCCTGGTTTTATCAAACTACTATATTATTCACAAAATTATCGCGTCCTTCTGCAGAAAATCCTCATGAATATCGAGAAACACAATTGCATCCCGTGAAAATTGGAGTTTGGTTCGCCAGGAAACGAATCACAGGGCCGAGAAAGCTATAACTACCCAACTTATTAAGAAATTTGGAAATCTTTATTGGAGAATTACAATTCAGCACATACTTACGTCTCGGCAAACCTCTCAATATCTCCACACAGTTTTTTACTGTCATTGGAGCACAAAAACGCCCACCTAGATCGCCTGATCTAACCTCATTAGATCAGGCTCATGTTTGGATACCTAAAAAAGGATCTACAGAAACCGCATGCATGCGATAGCAGAACTGGGAGATGCAATTAACAATGCAGTATAGAGTGTAACTACACAACAAGTAATCAATATCCTCGAAAGCATGAAACGAAAAGGTGACGCTTGCATTAATACTCATGATGGACATTTTGAACACTCTTTTTAAATAATGTTGTCACAATAGTTATACTAATTGTAAGTTGTATTTTAAAGTAATGGAATTTGTTATTGATACACCTGTAATAAACTATACTTAAATTTATTAACTCAAGTATACGTTATATATTTCTTATTCGTGACAAGTTTGTGTACTTTCCAGTGTTCCGCCACTGACTTGGTTCAAACCTTCATTGCAATCTTTCTGAATCGCACAGTATATATTGCTTAGTAGATATGTCTTCCGGGTGTTGTCTCGTAACTGCTTTTTGGCTTGATATTTCGCTGATCACTCTATTAGCTTCTTCAGAAGTTTTCGAAAGACTGATATTGTCGCCTTTTGTTTCTTGTTATATGTATTATATGTATATCCCATTTTCGATCCGCTTCGTTGATATATAACCGTTCCGCTTTTCTGGCCGATAAATCGCACTACTTCTAGTGTAACTGTCTGTATCCGTCTGCAATGGAATCCGCTCTATCACCTGTCAGCACCAACATCTTCATGGAAGAAGGCGAACATAAAGCCATTGAATCTAGTAAGATGAAACCTAAATGCTGGTACACATATGTAATAACAGGCAACACGTAAACATTAACTTTACAATGGAGATTGAAGAAGGTAGTTCTGAGCTGCTTCTGAGAAGTCTTAGTGTTACACAGCGACACCAGTAAATTGGGCAACAGTGTATATCGCAAGAAGACACGCACAGATCGGCACCTGCATGCAACAGCTCACAATCATCTACAGTAGAAGAGGTCTCTCATCAACACATTATTAAGAAGAGCAGAGCAAATCAGGAGGAGGAACATCATAGACAGAGTGAAACACAACACGTAAAAACGCTTTGCAAAAGAACGGCTATAATGGAAAAGATATAAGGAAACACCGAAAGCAGAAGAACAAGCTGGACCGACAAGAAGCAGCAGTGAGTGCCGGACTTAAAAGAAAGAGAAAAGTAACATCACAGGTTCAGTACAGTGGTTAAAATAGAACAACTACTCCCTTCCAACAAGGACGCGTTGCCGGATCTACTAACCAAGGCATGTCAATGCGGAAAGAGCTACATTGACCAGACGAGACGGAGTATACACAAAAAACAGAGTGATGGAACACTAGAGGGACGACAGCTTTGGACGTAATGAAGTAGCACAACATCTACAGCAACAAGGAGAACACAACCAGAAATGTGAACCTATTAGCTAGGACAAGCCACTATCGTCCCAGGATAACACGTGAGGATATATAAATAATGAACATAAATCGTGAAGACGTATACAGACTCAGCAACACCTGAAAGTTGCTTGGAAGCGCTACCAGATCGTCACACAAGAAATAGTGGAGTTAATCGGACAGTAACGGTTATGAATCAACAGAGCGGAACGTTTACGGATCAACAAAGCGGAACGGGAATGGGATACATAACAAGAAGCAAAAGACGACAGCATGAGTCTTATGGATTACGGCCGTGAAAGCCTACACTGAAGTATAGATTGTTATCCATTTTTTATAAGAATGGTCGCGACGGACTGTCAAAATAAAGGTAAATGCCCGTACTATGCAGATTAACGTTCTGCGACTACGTTAAAACGTTTTCGAGCAAGGTTTGTTCCAACGGCACTCGTCTACTGGAATAGCTTTCTTGTCTCCTAATTGCACAGTTGAGAAAAATTGAGCACTACGTATTTCTCCAGAAGCAAAATAATTTTGCTAAGGACCTAATGTGCTTATAATCTACGAAGCTAAACGATAAATAAACTAGTTTTAAATATACTTTTAGAAACGGTAAAATTAAATATTGCCATACATTGCTAACTATTTATTGTCCATTTTTCATTAAAAACTACTTATTTTCGATAGAATTACAGCTGTTGTAACTTTACACTAACAGTAGTAACTTTGTTTCAGACTGAACAATTTACGCTCCTCTGGGTGCTATTTACAATGATTGTGCTTGGTAATTCCGCCGTATTGGTCACCTTATTAATTGGAAAAACCAGAAAGTCTAGAATGAATTTCTTTATCCGTCACTTAGCTATTGCAGGTAAGTGAGAAAACTCGATAGTAGCTCATAGCATATATGTAGGTACATATGTACATCATTACTGCATTAAAAACGCAATACTTTTCCATTGCGTTATGTAAACTGCAAACCACTTTCGTAAATTACACATTAGCGTTGCCAGTAACGAGCTCTCAAATTATGTAGTTCTATCCTAATGCGTTCTCTGTCGTAGCCTTACAAACAAACAGATCGCATGATGTTATATAGATTCTTACATTCAAATACCCTAGAAAACTAAGCGAATACATTTTACACTGCTAATTTTTAAAACACAGAACGCTAATTTTCATAATGTAAAATCATACACATGGACATTTTCACTTCCATTTCCAAATGAGACTTGTTCTCGATTTTCTACTGGACTAAATCCTTGTTCAATAAAATTATTCGAATTATGGTAACTTCATACATTATGACATTAATATAAGTGAAGACATTTGCATATTTTAACGTATACTACAAAAAATTGAACATATAAGTATATCAATTATTTAACCTTACACATACTTACTTACTTATCTTGAACGATCAACTAACGTAACATTTTTCATAACTGCTTTCTTTGCCTATAATTCCTGGTACTGGGAACTCTTTTGTCTTCCAAAGATTTCATAATATTTGTTGTTTTTTTTACGTTTTTAAGGATATCCCTTAAGAATTCTTTAGTTGTAATCACGGTAATATTATTTAGGTTTTCTTAAATTTGGGATGCGCTAACCAAGTAGACCATTACAAGGGTTTTTAAAAAGCAAGTGGTATTGTGAAATCTTGATATTTTTATCAATCCTTGAGTAACTTAAAAATTAAAAAATCTTGTTTGTATAAACAGAAATAGATTGGCGCCATTTTCTTCTTGAACAGGCAGCGATCTCTTTTTTGTGCTATAAACCGAAGCTCTGAGCATCTCTGCTGGTATAGCTACTATGTTTTGTTGTCAAGCTACTGTAAATTTACCTGAATTTCCGCTGTTGTTTGTACGGCGGAATCATTTCTTTTGATTCAATCAGCCCCTGTATGGATACATTTCAAGTTGTCTTCTGAGAATTCGCCATAAAGTTGTCTTACTTAATTCCAAACGTCCAGCTATTTTATTGACACTAGCTGTTCCATATTCGCTTTCATGTGGTAAGTCTAGTATTTCTTGTAAAAGTTCAGCGTCAATGATCATAGAAGGTCTTCCTGATTTCTTTCTATCCTTTAGTCGCCTCAAATTTTGCTGAGATTTTGAAAAGCATTCAAACAACATCAGCTTTTATATCATTTAATGTAGGTTCTATACATAATCTTCTTCCAACACCAAAGAAAACGGTGTAATATGACACATACAACGTATACATTTCCAAGAAAGAACATTAGGAGAATGGAGAATGTTTAAACTCACACTGTGTATTAATAAAAATAAAACATTTATACTTCTTTTACAATAATTGAAATAAACCTAGCAGGTACGTATGAGCGTATTTATGCAGTCAAAAGTTTACTAAAAAAAAGTAAAGGTCATGTTAAAAAGTAAAGTAGAAAGAAAACATAACAGGACTTTCTTGAAAGACCGGTTGTGCGATAGGTGTTTTAATATCCGAATTTTATGCACGATATCGTCTCTATTCCACTGAATTCTAATGTAATCTGTTCAGTTTTCGAGTAAACATGGAAAAATAAATATGAGTGAATAAATTATTACATTGTCAATCTGTTGAAGACCGTATCTTTTGATGAGCACGTGAGAGAATTAAATAAGGATTTGACAAAATTTATGTTTACAGTAAAGTGACCATTAATTACAGGAACTACAGGAAATAGTTATGAATATACTGTTGACTTAAATTAAGCTTTTGTCCCGGTTATGAAACGTAATATCAATAAGTAATAAATTATTAATTATATGGCCACTATGTAACTACAAAGTACTCAAAGTTTCTGATACCCATGCGTAAAAAACTTCAAGACGTGCTTGACAGCAATGTAGCATCGGTGGTAAGAATACATACTACATTAATTAGTTCGACAAAAGTGTTGCAATTGTTAATAAAGTCAAATATCTGCACCAACCTATAAATATATATAATAGTTATTTATTATACAAGACGATAAAATGGTACTTTATCTTTGAGAGCGTTTTTTAGCGTCGAGACGAAGTCGAGACGCTAATTACGCTCGAAAAGATAAAGGCATTTTATCTTCGTGTGTAATACAACATTTTTTTCTATAGCAGGACAAATTCAACAGAAAAAATGAAATGTGAACGAACATACGAACATTAGGTACAACTTTTGACATTTTTGACAATCGTGTTGTACCGTCACTATGGATTAATCTGTCCATAATCTGTGTGAATACACTTTATCTACCCTTGCGGTTAAAGTGCTACTTAGTCTACTCAAATGAGTTGATAAAAACGAAGTTTAACCTCTGCTATAGAAAAAAATAAATTATTCGATTAAATTATAATTCTAATTTATTATATACAGGATGACGCATTAGTGCGTGGGAGCTCCATATATTCGACATTATAAAAGTTAAATATGGAGAAAATGTGTTGGTATTCTTAAGCCCCATATCTTAAAATCAGTTGCATATATACAGGGTGTTTAATAACGCCGCGCCAGACCGAATTTATAGTTTTTAAATAGAACATTTTTCTGCATTTCAAAATCTACTTACTTTTGCGAGCTTTCCTATATACGGTTTGGTGGGTCTATTCCGACAATTTAAAAAGCTATGACCATTTTTTACGACTTAATTAAGGTGTATTTAGCTCCGGCACGAAAACAAATATGTACGACCTTCTCGTACCACTACATGCTTTGGCTGTCTATTTTTACTGTGTCGAAAACATAACAAAAACAGTTTTTGTATACAAGGTGAGTCAAAACTCGGGTCCATAGCTTTCTCGTTAGATTTAAATCGAACACCCTATATTTTTTATGATATTTCGATAGATAATTAACGAGTCCTTTATTTTTGTTAACCATTCTCTATACCTAACTTTTGGGTTCAGAAGATATTTCAGATTTAAAATAAAAAATTCCTTTCTTTTAAAATTTTATGAATTAACAAGTTACACGCTCTGCATTATTGATAAAACGAAACACTAAATAAAATTTTCAACATGTTGACCTATAACGTCAATGCAGTGTTGCAGTCGTAGTTCAAACGATCAATTAACATTTATACATTAATAGTACTATAAGCTTCTCTTTTTCTTGCAATTATTCCCGTATTGTACCTACTTAATACACCCGTACACACAAAAAAAATCAATTTTTGACAAGTTCAGGAATAGAGCTGTTCATACGACTGGTTCTCCTCTGCTTACCCGCCTATTGAGAAATTTTGTATTGAGGTGGTTATAGATAAGTGCAGTGTTGTATACCGGAGCTCCATCGTGTAAAACCTACATTATTTGACGTATGTTTAGAGGTATATTGTCCAAATATAGGGGTAAGGAAGTCCAAATAAGCTTGATCATTTACTCGTCTTTCAGAGAAATGTGGTTTAATAACATAATTGCCAACTATGCCACGCGAAGTTATGTTTTTGTGTAATATAGGGATTGCCAATAGAATAATGATGATAGCTGTTTTTATTCATGCTTCTATTTCTGTGAAATGTTGCTTCATCTCGAAAAAGCAGACTTTTAAGAAAATCTTGCTGATCGTGCAGTTATGGTAAAGCAGTGGTGTAACTGAATGTGGTATGGATGGAATTTGTGTTCTTTGAACGTATGTACTTTCGACTAATATGTTGTTGTTGATGCGAAATATCGCGTTCGCTACTATGTGGATTTTCTACAGCGCGTGCGACCGCATGAAATTCATTTTCCTAGGTAGTGCATTTTTTTTCCTTTTATGTTTTTCGTACTAAACTGCTAAACGTACCAGTACGATTGATTAACGTTTAAAATAGTAAAACTAGAATACTTTCCACACTGAAAGAAAGAAATGCATCAAAATTAAGCAAAACTGTTGAGAATCTGTGTTAATCCAATAGTGTCGAATATGACTTAATTAAGCAACACGATTTTATGCTTACACGTTTCATTCTGTTAATGTAATTGTGTTAAACAAAAGATAGTTATTTGATCATTCAAATGACTAAAGCATTATGCATAAATTAGCGTTTTGTTAAATTAATACCAGCGAATTTTGTTTGAATAAATCCTGTTTAGTTAATTTAACATCTCCTTCTCTAAGTACAGTCATTCATCTTCTAATCCGACAATAAAAACAAAGCTGTAAGATTCTCCTATTTTTTGTTTTTAAAAAGAACTCTAGATAAATCATTTCACCAATCTCGCAGTGCAATGTAAAATATAGCTAACAGCCTTCTTTATTTCATTTCAGATCTCGCCGTCGGACTTATCAACGTGTCAACTGACATTGTGTGGCGAATCACTGTCGCATGGCATGCTGGAAACGTTTTATGCAAGCTTATACGATTCATGCAGGCCGTTGTTACGTATTCTTCCACATATGTGCTGGTGGCGCTTTCTATCGACCGCTACGATGCTATCACTCATCCTATGAACTTTTCTGGCAGCTGTAGGTATTACATAGTTTACTGCTTGTAATTTTCAACGCAGCTACAATGTCATAATTACCTTTACAAGATGATAACTACTCGAGATACAAGCAGATTTTTGTTCTACTTTTAATACTATAACAAATGTATTTTTAATTCCCGGAGTGTCCTACAACTGCCAATTCCGTTTTTATCAGGATATAAGTGTAATAAAGGAGGGAAGTTTTTCAAGGAAGTAGAACTTTTACAACTAAAATGAAATGGCAAACGTTGGATATGATTTATTATTACGAAACTTGTTTCGTTACTAATATTAATTTTCTTAACACCAACATAGATAAAATATATTTCTTGCGTTGCATTTATATTCTTTCCTATATTTTACAAAAACCGTTTAGCTCTACTTTTATGTATCATCTTAAAATCACGTCAAAGAAGTACTCCTTAAAAATTCTATGAGATGCAGTGTATTTTGATGTTAGCAGGAATAACTTATGATAATTTTATTTTTGTATGTTGGTGCGGATGTTCTTTTCGATGCAGTTTTCAGAATTGATTTACGGAAATCTTTCTTTCTGTAATTAGTTAAATTTACGGCAGCAATAGAGTTCACTGATTATGCAATGTCCCCTTCCCTTTCGTTACTATTTCTACGAATTAGAAATAGGTACATACAGATGTATGTACTTCACATTTGTATTAACACTTCAAACCTTTTGAGCATATTTCTCGAGAACAATGAAACAACACTCTATTCATTTTTTTTGTTTGACCTAAAAGAATAAACACGCAAACAGGTATAAATACGAAGTTCAAAAGCACTATTTAAGACATTAAAATATATATATTCTTTGCTACTCTTTGACCAGATTGACGACATGCATGCTGACTGTCACAGGATTTTATTTAATAAAAAACCGTGCGTTTGACAACCCGTCACACGACGGGATCAACACCAGCTAACATCAGAACCACTTGTGGAACACTTCAAGGTGGCGTTTGTTCGCCTGGTGGAGCCAGGTAGTAGATAAACTGCTTAACAGGCTGACAACTTTTGGTGTACACTGCCTACTATATGCTGATAACATTACTGTAATGGTCTACAAAGAGGTCTTACAATCATAATGAATGATGTCGATCGATGGGACTGAATATCAACCCGGCAAAAACAACAATCGTAAAATTTCAAGCATGAGATACATTCACCTGAATGCAACAATGATCGCATGCAAAATATCCAGGAATAACACTAGACTAAAAGCCTTCTGTGGGACAAGCATTTTGATTTGACCGTAAATAAGGCCAGAAGATCGTTAATGATCTGCCGCAACCTAGCAGACAAAACAAAGGACCGCGACCAAAATATACTGCGATGGTTGTACATCAGTATAGCAAAACCTATAGTAACATACGGGGTGATAACCTGCTTCCCAAAGATCACATAAGGAAGTATCAGGAATACTCTTAATAAGTTGCAACAGTTGGCGTATGTGGGCATTACCGGCGCTTCCGTGGAAGTTATTTCAGACCTTACGTACCTACACAGAGTAATAAAGGGAGTTGCCCATAAGGCATCGTACCGACCAACTAGGGCGAGGACTGGCAGGAGCGACATCCCATGGCAGAGAACTGAGTCAACTCTAGCGCGGCTCTTCCCACTTTTCAGTCTAGCGAACAACCAAATGGTTAGGAGATACAGCTTTGAAAAGAACTTTCTTACGAAGTTAAGCAGCAAAAGAGAATGGAAAGGAGATCTGTCAACTTACTCCCTGAAGGTAAATACCACTAAATAGGATACGGATGGTTCTGGTACACGGGCTAGGAACCAAATACTCAGAGGCAATGAATATTTATCCCAGCGTGTTCCAAGGAGAGATTAATTCTTTTGGAAGATGTACTCAACTGAATCTGACAGGAACTATCGGAAGCAGAGCATTGCAAATTTCTCCGACAATCAAGCAGCCATAATGGCGTTAAGTTGTAACACCATTACCTCGAAATTATTATGCTCGGTAGCAGGACATACTGGAATCAGTGGCAACGAGAAAGTTAATCTATTAGCAAAGAAGGCCCCCACAAAATCGTTTGTGGGACAATACATGTATGTATTAAATTGTAGGTAGGTACTGAATAATAGTAAATACACAGCAAGTCATAGCAACGATTTTCACAGAATAACAAAAAAATAACAAATCATCACTGACCAACTGCCAAGGCATGGCGGGACTTTCAGATCAGCACAACAATTTAAAAATTAACAGTGCTGGAAGAAAATAGAAATTTAAGATTGTTATCTCATTGCATTTGTTTTCATATCAACAGACTGCAAGCGAGCGTATCACTCCTGGAACCAATTAATCTGACAATTATATTTTCTAGCTATTAAGATGTATGTACATTATGTATACTAGATTGCTTTGATATTATACACG
This sequence comes from Popillia japonica, assembly GCA_004785975.1. Classification (NCBI taxonomy): domain Eukaryota; kingdom Metazoa; phylum Arthropoda; class Insecta; order Coleoptera; family Scarabaeidae; genus Popillia; species Popillia japonica. The sequence goes on from ML218486.1 coordinate 65,312, forward strand.
TTACAAGTTGTTGTATACTATCATATATAGTATTTTATAATCTTAAATTATTAAAGAAAGAATGGAAATGCATACCTTTGTAAGTCAAAATATATTTACTTTGGACAATATTAGGATAAATCAGTGCTGAGTTTGTAATACCTCTGCTAAACGTTACCACTTACAAAATTAAGTACAGTGCAAGATAAATTATAATACTATTATATTGACATAGCATTATTGAAAATAGGTACCTAGGTATAGATCAATCAATTGAATTAAATTAAACTTTAGGTAGACAGAAACTAACAAGACAATCATTATTGTCGTCTAAAATCAAAATTTCTCAACTTGGATATTCAGAGTTAATCAAAATTTACAGCCGTATAGTGAAAATATCTTTTACGGAAAATACGTTTGAAGTAACCTATGTATAAATGTACCATATCCAATTTATACTTCATACAAAAAGCTTTTAGGATACTATTATAAAGACACTTTCATATTATAAAATTCTTTCCCTAAGATAATTGATTGCTTGAAAACCGGAATTATATTTTGCATTACTGTCAAATCATATTTAGACACGTCGCTGGCATTATGATTCTATTAAGAAAACGATTTTCATAATCTTATAATATAGTAATTGAAACATCGCTCAATCGGAATGTTTAACATTTACAGATATGAGGCAGTAAGTATAATTACAATGTACGCGTATATTGTACTTCCATTAAAATATAAGAATGTATGTATATCATGCTTAACAAATCGAATGTCTTTTATTTATTTAGATCCAAATCTAGAAAATGTCCAAGTAATTTTATACAATATTGGAAACGAGAAAACTAATGTAATCCAACAGCCACTATTATAACATATAAGATACTGAAGTTTATGCAGAACTTTATTACTACCATAAATAACGCTGTTATTCTTGGTTTACGTACCGTCCAATATTCCAATTACCAGAAGCTCATAACTTACTAGTAACTACCCCATGCATACGCAAGTACGATTATATTTCCATATCTCGCTCTAATTATCTCAGCTTGTATTTTCTAATAATTTAATCGTATATTCTTCATAAAAAAGTTGTTTGTATCTACAAAACGACTAAAATACATTTTTTAGTTTTCTTTATTGTTTTGCTTTTAGGAATTAATTTACATTCTGGAGCATGATTACAGGGAATAGTTGACATTGTAGTTTACTACTTATAATTTATAACACAATATAACTTAGATTTTGTGAGGCCTGCCTATGAAAAATTGCATGAAAATATGAATACAATACAAGCTGATATTGAAACTGAGAAGCTTAATCAATGTCTCTGCTATTATAATACAGGAATTTATTTTTATATACTTCTACAATATAAAAACAGTAAAAATTTGATTAATATGCTAACATTGGTTTACATAAACTGCAGTAACTAACGAATATAGGAACTACAGACGAACAAGCAATTTTAACCCTTAACCGGAGATGTATCGTCTACCAGACGACGCTAAGAATATAAGTGAAGTGTATTTGACGATACATCTCCGGTTAAGGGTTGAGGAGCAAGAAGTGCTTCTGATAAAACTCTTCTTATTAGCACTTATTTTGTCTTGCTTTTATCCATATTCCATCGAATTATAGCTTTTTGTCAGTCGTGCTGAATTGTAAAGATTTTGTCAAAAATTAGTTGGAATTAACGGATATATTTTATTTGCAATGCTATTAAAAAATTGTTGCCACTGATAGTCTTCTACACTTACACTTCTAGGGCATGTATTTCGACGTGTGAACGCTTGCGGTCGACACCTAATCTGTGTGCGCTACATGCTACTGTACGATTGTATTGGTAAAAATAGCTTGTTGCATCTTAGTTCAGCGTGCGAGTTCCTATACATAAACCGGTTAGTTTCCTCTATTAGGTTTAATAGCCTGTATGGTAAATCTCTTTCCGGTAAACCCGTTAGTCGGCTAGTTTGTACCATTGCAGCGCATTCAAATACAATGTGATAAGCTTTTTCCTCCTCCTCATTGCATAATCCGCAGATAGGTTCGTCTTTAAAGATTTCAGTTCTATGCAGATATTTCCTTAGACAGCCGTGTCCTGTTAGCAGACTCATCACTGTTATAAGATGTACTCGGTTAACGGCCAGCTGCTAATTGTTTAGATGGCTACCCCATCATCCGTTTGATTTCAACGTTGTTCCAGTGTACCAGGTATGCTTGCAGACCCGGTTCTGGTCCAGTGAATTGAGTTATAGGGCCACTTCTGGCCAGCTTGTTTGCTACTTCATTGTCTGGTATACTCTTACGCCCCGGCATCCACACCAAAGTAATTTTGTTGTTTTGCCAGAGTTTTTAGTAGTTTCAGGCAGCTCCAAGCTAGCTTTGTGATTATCTAATAAGCTACTGTTTTTAGGGCCGCCTGACTGTCCGATAAGATCTGAATCAGCTGCCCCTTTGGTTGTTTTTTCCAATGTCCTTTGGGCATGTGGCCAAAGGACTGGTGGATCCACCACAATCATGGAGCCGCTTTCTACCTTCTGGCAGAACCGCAGACTCGCATCTACCTATTTATCAGATGTATGAAAAGAACAATTAGTTTGTTAGTAGTTCGACAGTCGCCATAATACTAGTCAGTCTGTATACTTTCAGTAATAACAATTAATATCTTGCAGACACACTGGAAATAACTCTTTTCTCTTTACTTTGAGGCTAGAATTATAATGGATAAGCAATTAGTCCTTAGTCTAGTCTCTAATATTATAGTTATTTAGCAAAATACAATAACTAATTGCAAGTAAAGCAGAAAAACGTCATCTGTTACAACAATTATAAAAACAATTATCTAACTGGTACTCATTTCCAGTAGGTTGCGTTATTATTTAAGCATTAATAAGCATTTCTTAGCTAAAAACACACGATGTTACGAGTAAAAAGGTGTTAGCATTCTTCGTTTTCTCTATACGATAACTATAATCGAAGTTCTACTTCCTGTACGATGAGTTAAAATTACTATCATAAATAAAGACACTTCTTCGAGTAGCGTCCTAACCTTTTGTTGGTCGTATTGCGTTTATAAGTTTTCAGTCGCCCTTCGACACAGTTGAACACACTTCGCTCGTTTATAGTGATATATCATTATTGTAAAAAACCAGATCTCTCTATGAACCATTTTAATTACAACTACATTTAATAATATACTTTTAGTTACACTTTTCATTAAGCGATTTTTTACACATTTACAGCTACTGAATTAATTAGATACTTTCCTGAAACTGTAATTTCTAAGAAATAATCTACGTACACATACTTACATATATACCACCCATTGTATTATGACATAAAAAATTAGGGCTGGATATTTGCCATCTATGCCTAAATATTTTAGGCATATGTAAGGCGCTAGAATGCTATAAATTAATAAAATATTTTCGATGCTTAAAGCCAAGGTAGCTTAAAGCACTAATCGCATTAATGAACGAACCTCCGACACAACGTGGAAAATATCTACTACCCTTTTAATGTATTTCTGGGTACTTCTCAATTTAGGTGTAACGCCTTTTGGTGTCGGTGTTGGATTCCACCGGAGGCGTCATAAAACAGCGGAAATAAATTAAATTCCTGGACGTGTAATTTAAATAAGACGGCCAAAGCGCGCAGGCCGCTTTGCCAAGAAAATACTAAAACTGAAACGTACTACTTCAACCTTAACCGTAACGTTTGTAATCATAGAAGATGTTTTACTTACAGCGAAGATAAACTTGAAAGAGATCTTAATATTTTCTGTCATTTGTAACATAAACACAATGATTAATACCCAATATCGCTTGTCTTCAAGTGATTATGTCAATGTTGTTATATTCAATTGTAAAAATTATATTATGATTCATAATCTCAGTCTTATCGAAACTATTTTTCTTGCAGAGAAAATTATTAATATTTACACTGTAAGATATTCCTTAACATATTAGGTATAATTTAATATGAAATCCCAAAAATAAATTGTTCAGTAGGCAACAAAATATAATAAAACAATTTTTGTTGTATTGCATGTTTTTTTGTTTCTTAATTTCAAATGGTGACATTGTAAAACATAATATTTGGATGAACATGTTTAATTTTAATTTGAGGAATTTATTTGTTGTATGCCTTGTTTTTTATTAAGAGGACCAAATGATAAAATCCGCTTCACATTAGGCAAATTAAACTGACAGCTATTTTGGCAGTAAATTTAAATGATGTATTAGAATCAAGTAAGTTATTTACGGTAAGATCTGATTGGCCTTTGTCATTTGTAGGACGTAAATTTACCCAAAATCTTAAACAAAGTGATCCCCGTTACGAGAATGATGTCAATACACTAATGAAGTACATATGTATATGCATTATTTCTGTCAGCATCTAGCATAGCCCCAAATCGATTAATTTCTAGCTAATTTCGGACAATAAGAAACTAATTTAATATTATTATTCCGGACTTTAATAAATCTCAAGCCAGACTGCTAGAGATTCATTGCGAATTATCTATTAAAAACGTTTCTTAACAGGGCATAGAATGAAAATGCTTTACATATAACCTTACAGCTTTATTTACCGATAGAAGAAATAACAAATGTTGACAGTACAAAAATCTATATTTTCGGAAGAATGAAGCTTCACAATTTATTTAAATACCTCCACTTACTCCACCTTCCCCAAGAGATAAAGCCAACAAATTGTTGACCTAATCTCCCGAGTTCCTCACGCTGACTCACCAATTGTCTCCAGTCACCGAAAAGGTAGAAGGACGCAAAAAGCGAGCCTCAAATATAAATTTTATTATGTACAGTTAATGTATGTACGTATATGTTTCCATGTACTAGTGATAAAGCTTCATACTTACAACAACATACTTACAAAATTATTGAGGTCCCTCCACTTACCCGCCAAGATATAAAGCCAACAAATTGTTGACCTCATTTCCTGGCTCCCTCACGCTTACCCACCAATTGTCCCCCACCACCGAAAAGGTAGAAGGGCGCAAGAGGTGAGCCCCAAACAAATATTACACTACAACTGTACATACGTCATAAATTGCAATAGGTATGCAATTACTGGATGCTTACGTACAAAACGAATATGAACTATATTCGCTTCGTAACAGCAATCTCATAATTAATTTCGATTTTAGTAAGTAATCCAATAATTGTTAACCTTTACATTAATATAAATTTAAATATTGAACGTAATATTTGCTTAGT
>ML218487.1:0-28913 GCA_004785975.1 Popillia japonica
CAGTGCTGTTTTACTAGTTTATTACGTAAGTTTATTGAGGTTTATTTTTTATGTAAGTAGGTACATAAATCGATGCTAACGGAAAATAAGGGAAATTTTATGTTTCTTAGATAAAAGTAAAATGTATATATTCATTTTGTCTTCTCAAAATCGTTATAAACGATATTGGAACGAGTTGTCGCATCGAGTACTAACATACACCTATGTACATTTGATTATACTGCACTGCACGTATATTTCACAATTGAAAATGTAATGAAATTGTGTGTTACGTCAAGTAGCGCTTTTCTCTCTCAGCACTCGATGAAGACAAGAAAATATTTATAAGGCTTACACCTCATAAGTAGAGTACTCTACAACAGTTTGTTTGCTGATGTAGAGGTCTTCATATTGCTACTGTATGTGAAGACGATACGTAAATTTTAATTAGTTTTCAATGCGTGATTTTCTGATATTTGAATGCTCAATAATTGCGTGTTTAGAAAAGTGTTTACATGATATAATAATGTGTATAGTGCCTACTTTAAACCGGTCGATATCTGGAGTTATTAGGAGGTTACGCGCCGAGAAATAGCTGTGTCCGAGATTGAATTCTCTGAGGAGACCGTGAGTGCTGTTCTCACTGAATTGTATTGAAATCGGTCCACCGTTTGGTTGTGGTACCAAAATAATAAATACCTCAGCGGTATAAATGACGAGTTAACCGTTGCAATTCCTCTTGTGTTGTTTATATGAGTAAATGTTTTTAATTTTCCTGTTCCAGTACTATGTATTTTTCCGTTTACAATGCTTTATGTTAATCACATAATCAGAATACAATTCTTCAAGAAAAGCCATTCTCACCCAAGACTTTGGATTTCCTGTTTGAAAATAACATTGTCCATATGTTGCCCATCTTGACAGTAGCATTCTTCGATACAGGTTCGTAGGTGCTGGAACACACGCTGGCATAGAATAGCTGGAATGTTGTAGATTTTATCCCGAATACGTTGTTTCAGCTCTTCAATATTGTCTGTGGGACTAACATACACAACCCTTCAAGGTTGTCTTAGATTGAGATGAGTGGAAAGAAAAACAGAGACCTGGAATGCCAACCCGGATCTGGTATGCAGACGGGTAAAAGAGAACGACAGGTTCTGGAGCAGATATACAGGGTGTTCTCACATACATCGCAAAATTTTAATCGTCCAAACTTGATAATATGTAGCATATTTTTTGAAAAAGATTTTTTTACAAAAGTTGTCCTATAAGCGAGAAAAAAAATTGTAAAGTTTTGGGCAAATGTTTTTCATTCGGTCAGTATGAAACAAAAAATGCACCACATAAGCTCTTCAAAACTTATCAACCGATGTTTGTCAACAAATGGGCAAGGTCGCCGTATGTTGGATAAAGGGTCTGTGTAGATAACTGGGAACATCTGATACTGTTTACATTTAAGAATGCTGAAAATACACATCTCAATTACATCGGCTATGGGTCGTAGTATTATTTTGTCAGCGCATTGTTAAAGTTCGTATCATCGTTCCTAACTTTTAACAGTGTTGGCGTTACTTGAAGAAAGTTATTGTTTTTTATGATAATGACTTTTCCTAATCATGAACTGGTAGACATGTTGTTAATTTACAGAGAGCATGAACAGAATAGTGCGCGCGCCCGTAGAATATACATGCAATTATTTCCAAATAGACCTTTGCCCGAGCCCGCGACTTTTGTACGAGTTGCTCAACGATTGCGAGACACAGGCCGATTCCAACCTCGAGGACCGGAAGGTCCAGGTAGAAGTGCGCGAATAATAAATGCCGAGGAAGAAATTGTCGAAGCAATTGACAATAACCCTACACTTAGCACAAGGGAAGACTCGTCCATGTCTCCAATTCCGTTGTCTGAAGAACGTTACGCAAAAATCTGTTGTATCATTACCAACGCGTGCACAGTTTATTACAGGCAGACTACGCCGCCAGAGTCGCGTCTTGCGAGTGGTTAGGCGAAAGACATGAACAAAATGCAAACTTTGTGGGTAATATTTTATTTTCCGATGAAGCGACTTTTACGCGTAATAGTACATTTAATTATCATAATGTACACGAATGGCAGTTTGAAAACCCAGATTTACTTCGACATGCACACCATCAACGGCAGTTCTCGCTTAATGTTTGGGTGGGAATAATTAATGATTTCATTGTCGCACCTTTTTTCTTACCACACCGCGTCAATGGACAGGCGTATTTAAATTTTTTAAATGATAATCTGCCAGAGTTACTCGAAGATATTACTCTTAATGTTAGAGCTAGAATGTGGTATCAACATGATGGTTCACCGGTACATTTTGTCCGAGTTGTACGTGAACATTTAAATAATGTCTTCGCAGATCGCTGGATAGGGCGTGAAGGGCCTGTACCGTGACCTGCCCGTTCCCCTGACTTAAATCCAGTTGATTTATTTCTGTGGGGTTGTTTGAAACAGCGGATCTATCGCACCGAGGTTCATGATATCGAACAATTAAGGAAACGAATCATTGGGGAAACAAATAACATACGGGAACAAAATGTTATTCCATTTGTACGTGATTCACTTATACGGCGCGCGCGGTTATGTATACAAGTGCATGGTGCAAATTTCGAGCAATTGTTGTGATACTGTCCGTCCTGAAAATGTTGACTATTTTTCAAAAAAATAGAAATGACTACAATTTCTTATTTTGCGATGGAAATCTCACTAACCTACGTAAGTATAGATAATGTTTAATTTTTTTTCAAGTATGCGAGAACACCCTGTATATGGGGAAACCCTGAATCATGAAGAATATATGATGTTAAGGCAATATACCACCGTGCAGCAAACGGAAAAACAACCAAGGGGTCATCGGATTTATATCTTATCGAATAGTCAGGCGGCCCTAAAAACATTAGCAGCCTATCAGATAACCTCAAAGCCAGCTTGGGCCTGCCTGAAAAACCTAAAAACTCTGGCAAAGCAGAACAAAGTTACTTTGGTGTGGGTGCGGGGGCATAAGGGCATATCAGGCAATGAAGTAGCAAACAAGCTCGCAAGAAGAGGCTCCGCAACTCAATTTACTGGACCAGAACCGGGTCTGGCAATAACTAAGATTGCAATAAGTGGTGCAGTAACTAAGTGGATTACAAAAGCACACCAAGTACACTGGAACAACGTTGAAACGCAATTACACAGCAAACGGATGATGGGACAGCTATCCAGCAATTAGCAGCGCATGTGCGGGCTCTTAACCGAGTACAGCTTAGAACAGTGACGAGTCTGCTAACAGGACACGGCTGTCTAAGGGAATATCTGCATAGAATTGGAATCTCTATAGATGAACCTATCTGCAAATTATGCAATGAGGAGGAGGAAACAGCCTACCGCATTGTATTTGAATGCGCTGCATTGGTACAACGGGGACAGTCAATTTTGGAACTAACTAACCAAGTAACAGGTCTACCGGAAAGAGATTTACCATACATGCTATTAAACCTAGTAAGGGGGACAAACCTGTTTATGTGAAGAAACTCACTAGGCACGGAATAAAACAATAGGCCATAGGCCGCGGTGTTAAAAGGATGATGCAAAAACCTGATCCGTACCCAATGCACAAATCAAATCAAATCAAACGTACACGCGACTTTTAAGGTACCCCCATGAAATAAAAGGAAATCCATGGAGATAAAGTCAGGCGATCGGGGTGGCCAGGCAATGTCGTCATGTTGAGAGAGGAGACAACCCGTGAATAATTTACTTGCAGTGCTAATGGATAACTGTGGCGTATGTACTGCAGCACCATCTTGCTGGAACCAAGTCATATATTCATAGACTAGAAAATTTTGAAGAGATGCGATTAAAAAATTACTCACCATATCAGTACCACTCACTGGTCACTGTCACACTACGACCGCAAGCATCTTCAAAAAAATACGGACCAATAATTCCGTTTGCCGACATTGCGCACCAAGTGGTTACTTTTTTAGAATGCAGCTGTTTGGCATGCTTTTCGTGGGACTTATTAGGGGTTCAGTATCGACAATTCTGATTATTTAAATAGCCATTCAAATGGAAGTGAGGTTCATCACTAAAGATTATCTTCTCTAAAACCTTCATCATTCCAAAAATATTCCATCATTGTTTCGCATAATGTTTTTTTTTGCGGGTGGTCTGTCAGTTCGAAGAACTGCACCAGATGAATTTTACAAGGGTGATTTTTGTTGATCTGCGTGTTTCTTGTTTTGTGCTGAACCGATAGCTCTTAATCGACGCTTTTAGAGGGGGCATCGAGGGTTAACTGTCGCCAAGCCAACGTGTATTAATCATTGTTGCGGCAATAGGTCTTGATTATAAACGTATGTACGTATTGTTCGCCCGAGCACTGCTCTATGATCACTTACAAATCCGCTCTCTACAGTACCTACTACCTACCTAATATCCAATTTTTAAAATATTTTTTTAAATATACTAATTCTTTTTATACCTCACCTAATATATTCCTTCTTTTTGTTTCTGTGTTAAAAATTACAAATTGGTTTATTAATCTTTTTACGTTTTAAGTATCTTAGCATCTAATGTAGTAATTTAATTTTTTAATGACTTCGCTATAATCGGTCTTTCTAGCACAATCTTCTCGCATATACTACTTCAAAATATCAGGTACATTTTTCACACAACAATGTAATTCAGAGTGAATTTATCGAGGTTGCCACCGCTGTTATATAGGTCAGAGCTCGCTACTACGTCTTACATATTTTACAATTTATTGCAACTACATACTTCAGTCTATTGCAGAAGATGCGACTATACATAATATAACCTTGTATTGTGTCTTATGCGCGGAAAGTCGTTGTTAGAGTATTTGTCCTTTATTTTTGAATTTCTCTTTAACTAATCTTCCATTTTATTAAATTACTTGAAATATGTTCCAGAACGAGACAAAGATAATATATTCACAATAAATAAAAAGCAAGTTTCAAGCAGCATGTAATTGACGTAGTTTTACTTTACATTTATTGTACATACTATAACTAGGTGCTTTGACAACATTTGATATAGTGCTAAAAAAATATTAAACATTTAAGTATTATATACTTCACATTCGAATTTTAGTACGAAGAGGATCGAAGCATGCTCATCGCATCGTCGATTCCTCAAAATCATCGGTCTCAGTAATGCTTGCAAGAGGTAGTTGAATGGTTATGCATTCTGTCCTTCTATTACAAGGAAAGTCAATCTACTTTGAGAATCCTGTAATATAAATATGTAAAAAAGTAACTAATCTAATAATTCTTGATTCCTACATGCGTAGATCGAATACGTTAAACTGTAGAGACATTTTCATGTGTTGCGTGAGAGAGCGTGATATTATATTTCCAACTTACATATGCTGTGATGTTACTTCTTCTTTCTGAATTGCTTCTCGCTTTTCTGTGTAATTTGATGATAGCTGTTATCTTTAATACGAAACACTCGTCTGGGAAAAAGTAATGGCCTGTAAACCCATCACATTAAAGTTTAATGCTATTATATCAACTTGATACACCAACGCTAATAACATTTCTAAATAGTTTTATTCCCTTTTACTTCTGCAATTACAGATAAATTCTTACCTCGGCAGCTATCCTAGAACAGCGTAGCAGCTGCAATTAATAACATCATCTTTTTATATTGCCATATGCCCTATAGTACATATGCTATACGCTATGCCACATCTTCTGTAGATAGATAAATCATAATTGTCATCTTAAAAGTATAAACACAGAAATTTTATGTATTTGTATATTTCAAAATATACTCATAACTTTATGCACGACGTAACCATTCAACATATTAAAACATATTTCGTTAAAACTAAATCATCGGCATCTATACCTTGTTTTTAATAAGGGGGGTGAATTGAATATACATAGCCCGCCAAAATATAGACTTATGATTGGTTTGTTGCCGGTCATGTTTACACTGCCAAAAGTTGGTACCTATTTTAGCGCCGACATATTGTATTATTGAGTAAATACATATTTCGTTGAATATTTTTCTATTGCTTCTAAAAATGGATCGACAGCCTAATGCAAGTGGACTAGCAACATCGCCTCCAAGAAAGCATGCTACTTAGGGCCGTGGACATTTGCACAGGAAAAGCAAGTTATACTGAACATACCTACAAGAAAATAAATAGTAATCCTGCAATAAAGAAAACGCAGATAACACTGTAAATTTCACACTTTAGGTAACATACATAATTATTCATAAATATGTATATTTATATTTAACAATAATAATAAGTGTTCCGAGGACAAGTGTTTACCATAATTGATATTGAATATAAAGCTAGAGGACTAATTTCACCACCACTACACTGACGATAGTATTAAATACATGATAAGAAGATTCATACATGACTTTCATACGATGGAAAACTTCCTACATTAAACAAAATCTTAAAGAAAATAAGGGAAGATCCAAAATATACCTCCAATGAGTCGGTCAACCTGGTATAAATTAATAACGATGCTTAATTTTAAGTAAGTTTGATACTAATTATATTTAAGTGTTATACGGGGTGTCAAATATATAGTGTCGGATAATTAAAAAGTATAAAACTAATATCACAAGAAAGGTAAATACAAAAAAAATTACGATCATATATTAAAATAATTTTTCCTTTAATAAGTACCAAATTTTGTTAAATAAATTTTGTTGAATCCGGGCCTGACACGTGTGCACGAGAAAAAAAGGAACGCTGCAAAAATGTCTAATAGACATAAACAGATATTTTCTATCAAGTTGAGTATGTAAATAAATGTTTATTGTACTCTATGAATGAATTTCTTTACGAAGCAGCTGTATTGCACATGTGGGCTTTTCAAAAATATTCTATTTATAACAAGGTCACACATTTACTACAGATTTTATTTATTTCGACCTGTTTTTTTTCGTAGGAATCAGGTGTTTTTGTTTGTACACACGTGTCAGGCCCGGATTCAACAAAATTTATTTAACAAAATTTGGTACTTATTAAAGAAAAAATTATTTTAATATCTGATCGCAATTTTTTTGGATTTACCTTGTTTGTAATATTAGTTTTATACGTTTTAATTTTCCGACACTATTCATTTGACACTCTGTATAGGTTGTGCTTGAACAACAGGGCCGGACTGAGATTGAAAAATATTATTTTCTCGTTACTGCGTGGACATAAGAGTATTCATATTTTGGAATTTAGGTTTCCATGCCATTACGTTTAACTTCTTTTATTTTCGTAGACTATTCAGTAGACACCCTGTATAATACAGAGTTTGTATTTACAGATATTTAAAACGTAATCGTAAAAGTTTACTGTTCGAAGGTGTTTTATGGAGACGAAAATATTCATCAACTCTCAATCTATTATTCAGACGAAACATGAGTGAATTAAAAGCACACAAGAGCAAACTTGTGGGTAGATGCTAATGTTACAACACGCAGACAAGCATTTACAGATGGTCTAACTACTGATCTCAAAAATCCGGAAGGCGCTTAATTATTTTACATATTGGTTCGACTATTTTGTCGACGATGGGCTACTACTATTTGAAGCAACAAAAGCAGTCAATTACCACGATGAAATGGATGCAAATGTTTTTGAGGAATGGTGCAATAATATTTTGAAGAAATTATCTAGGTAATAATAGTATTATTGTAGTGGATAATGCATCGTACCGTAGCAGAAAAAGGGAAAAAATACCAACAACTTTAACACAAAGCGGAGATGCATGAATGGTTATTTCAAAAACAAATACCGTTTGATCCCTCCATGGTGCGATTAGAGTTGTTGGAAATAATAACTGATGACAAAGAAGAATACAATGTATACTCAGTGGACGAAATGGCGAATAATTCAATTGTACTTAGATTACTACCTTACAATTGTCAATTGAATCCTATTGAATTAGTTTGGGCACAAATAAAAAATGAAGTAGCTGCAAAGAATAAAAGCTTCAAATTAACTGAAGTGAAAGTCCTTTTGTTAGCCGCTATTACAAATGCAACCTCAGAAACGTGGACAAAATGCGTAAAACATGTGATTAAACAAGAAGACAGAATATGCAAGTTAGATGATTTAATAAATGTGGTGGAGCCATTTATTATTTCGGTTGGAAATGATGACACGAGCGACAGTCATAGTGATTCTGTTGAAGAACTGTAGAATTATGTATTTAAAATATAATATCATTATTGCAGTTTGATGAACCAGTTAGTGCTTCTTTCTATTCCAATTTATAATAGTATATAACATCAATTTTAAATTTTGTTTGTACTACTAATATGTATTGTAAATTTACCGCCAAATTAGCTATCAGGTGAATTTGCCTAATGTGATGTGGATTTTACAATTTACTCCCTTTAATAAAAAAAACAGAGGAGACGGTATTTCAAGATTTATTTCGAGATTGCGAAAAATATGATCCATGACTGACTCGGCTATATTTAAAAGTCCCCATTCAATTATATAGCATCTGACGGTACCGGCTTCAATTTTGCCGATGTGTGTGAAATCGCCTTGACAGCTTTGTACAAAATGTTTCGTCGTTAAACACTATTAACATGCATTGATAAATATGTAAATAAATACTGTTTAGAACAGCGTTTAGCTTTAAAGAGTTTTCATTTATTCGGCAAAATACATAAATACTGTTAGAAAATGTTTAATACTAAAAACAATGAATTTAAAGCTTCAAAAGTTTTAATAATTAATCTACGATTACGTAACAAACAAAACATGATAACTGAGAAATCGTTCACGAGATATATTATGATAGGGCTATAATTGTTTATTATTAGCTGCAAAGACACACCCTCAATGTCAGATAAGATGTCAACAAACAGCAGAATACATAATTGGGCAATAAAATCTTGTACAACCTGTTGTTGTGCAAGAAAACTGGGGGCCATGTTACACCGTATCGAAAAGTAAAATCAAAAAGAATGTTGCTTAGAGCTGCTGTGACGCAGGAACAACGGACACAGGTTAGGATCGACCGGATGGGTGTCATGTATAGCATCACGCAGGCTTTGGGATTGAGTTTGTGGTTGGCTTCTACCTCTCGTACTTGTATTTAAATATCTTTGTTTAATGAAGTATTTTTACCTTATTCTATCTATTGGACAAGTTGTGAATTAGCGCCAACTAAAAATTGTCAGCAACGAGTCGGTGACGGAACAGATTGATATTCTGATTCGACCAATTTATCGATTGCTAGTCTCAACAGATGACTCAATCTGTTCAGTAGTTTAATACTGGCGCCAAACGCGTCGCACCATGGCGTAACAATTAAAATCATAAAGTATTATCAAAACACAGAAATAAAAAAATGCCTGTATACAGAGTGTCAAATGAATAGTGTCGGAACAATAAACAGTATAGAACTAATATTCCAAAACAAATTACCTTCATATATTAAAATATGTTTTTCTAGTAATAACCAATTTTTGTTAATCCGGGCCTGACACGTGTGTACAAGAATAAAAGGGACGCTGCAAAACTTTCTAATAGACATAAACAGATATTTTTTATAAAGTTGAATGAATTGTAAATAAATGATTATTGTAGTCTATGAATGCACTTGTTTACGAAGCAACTTTGCTGCTCTATGAATTGCACATGTGGTCTTTTCACAAATATTTCATTTATAACAAGGTAACATATGTATTTACTACAGATTTTATTCATTGCGAACTGTTTTTTTCTCGTAGGATTCAGGTGTATTTGGTTTTTTCATTACACAAACTTTCAATATTAAAGTACAACGACATATTAGTACTTAATGATATGGTAATTTTTACTATTTGAGATCGCATTCCCAGTTAATAGTTTTTTTCTTTGTAAATAATTCGTAGTAGTCTTGAAGAGGACTGTTTGATAAGAAACAGGACAAAAACTTAGAGTAGTTATGTCGGCAATTACTACTCTGTGCGGCGGCAAAACTTATCAGAAGCTGTGACAACACAGTGGAAGAGTCTCGCCGTCTAAAATTTCCCGTCGACGATCATAAACAAAGATTTTCATATCTCCTCAGAGGAAAAGTCCACCAGATTCAAATCGGGACTTTGTATTGGCCACAGATTCAATGTGCAAATGCCTGGTTTAAATGTTCCCATGCAAGTCGGGCAACATGTGGGGGTGCCCCATCGTGCATGAACTACATTTGCCGTCGTACATGTAGTGGTATGTCATCCAAGTAATCTGGTAACGTATTTTGCAGACAATTTAAATGAACTACCGCATTTAATTTTTCAGGAAGTACATGTGGCCCAAATAAATGATCGCCCAATATTCCGACCCATACATTTATTGATGTCCTATGTTGGGATGAACTCTGATGGGTATCTTGTTGATTTTTGTCGACGCAGTGATAAATATTATGGTAAATCAGCACACCATTTTGTTTTCTATCTGTATCATCTTCATTGTATGTTTTCTTGGGTTTTTTTTTAAATTTACTGCAACTCCAGTTAAATCAAATTTTTTTACAAGTTGGCGCAATGGTTCGCACGATACTGAGTGTTAGAGAGTATGTATTTATGCTGGACTACTACTCATTGCCGTGCGGATCAACCTTAATAGGCAATAAGAGAACTTTCCAGGATTAATATTCGCCCCCAGCTTTAAAGCCACTGCTTCTGGATATTAGGTTTTATCACGTTGTTGTTTTTAAAATTTATGTTAGTAAGACTCTTTCGTTGCCATCCAGGACTTCCGTTAAGGTTTTAAACGTGTACGGTGGATTTTTTGTTCGAGTGAGATTAGATTCTCCGTTTTTCATTAATATTGTAAATTGAAATCTGGCAATGAAACGTAACCTAGTTTTCGCATGTACTCGGTTAGTAGTTTTAAAGATGAGTGGATAGAGACCGATTTCTTTGAAAAACATTTTTGAAAATGTTCTAGCCACATGATTGGAATGGGTTCTAGAAAGCAACCGAGCCATCATCAATGGGGATTTAGAAAGGGAAGAGGCACCACAAAGTCTGTATGTTATGTGGTAGCTCAAGTGAGTAATGGCTGGCCATTTCATCAGCGAATGATAACGTCAATCTTGAGATACTAACAGAGGAGCTGTTGATGGCCAACTAGTCGGTGAAGTTAGTAAAAGCAGTACGCGGTATTCTTAACAGAACGATATTCGTTAAATTTCCGAAACGTTTGCCACCAGTACCAAGTAACATTTCGTTTTCTATGTAGACTTTGTATGCTCATTAGCAATTTAAAATTACATTTTTTGTACCTATTTGATGGATATATGTACACACCCCATGAGAATTAAGAAAATAAAATGAAAAGTACAAGCTAGCTACAGCATTTAGTAAACGAAATACATAAAAATCACATATAATGCCATTCCTTTCCCCCGCCCCGCAGACTTCTTATATAAATATATAAATATTATTATTATTATATAAATCTCTTCCTTTTTGTATAAATAATTACACGAAACTTCGATACCTTTGTCAACAATAATATTCATACAAAATTAAAAGTGATTGATTGATAAAAATGTTGATAAATATGTAATAAATGACCGTTACGAATTGTTTACTATGTCACAAAAGAAATGTACAGAAAAGTACATACATTAGTTATAATTTCTTCGCGTATTAAACAAATTGCTGGAATATATTTTTTTAATATACCTACATATGATGATGTTTGGTTGTTGTCGTGTTTTCGAAACAATAACGTCTCTATCTAAGTTTTGTCTAAGTTAAGACTAAAAAAGACAAACATGTATGAATATTTCTAGTTAAGGAAACGGATAAAAGCTCAAAGTAAAAAGGACTCTGTCAATAGAAACGTTTCTAGAGAGGCCACCTATGTATATGTGGCTAGAAGTGTTCGATTGGTATACATCTTTTGCCTACGTCTAGTAAGAATTCCATCATGGAAACAAAGTGTCAAAGTTCCGAATGTAGGCCAAAAAACCAGCCGGTAACCAAGAAATATCTTTTTGAGAAGTCAAACGTGAAACAATGCTCATTTGTTTTTACGTTGCAAAGGCTATTGATCATCACGAGTTTGTTCCAGCAGGCACAAAGATTAGTGTTTTGAGACGGTTGTTGTATCGTATTCGTGGCATTCGACCAGAAGCACCATTTCCCATATTTACCTGGTCTGGCCGCATTCGACTTTTATCTGTTCAAAAAACGTCATTTTCCAATGAAGGACATGCGTTATGCTGATGGTCCGGCCATCCAAACAGCGTGTATCAACATTCTCAGTGTCACGCCGCCGCCGCCCAACAACCAAAAATCCTCATTTGAGGTTGCCGTAAGTCGTGCAAATCAGTGTATCGCAGCGGAAGTTTTTGTTCTTATTTCAAAAAAGTACTGTTTAGTTTTAAACAGACTGTGTAGAAGAATCTCAAATTTTCTAACAGACACCTTTGTTATAGTGATATGTCTGTATCAGTCTGTATTACGTAATTACATTATCTATGGTTTCCGATGCTTGACTGTCATATGTCAAAATTATCATTTTGTATATTTTATATAAATTTGTAATGTAATTCTTGTGTACTTAATTATGGATAAATCTCGCGTTTGTGTTACACAAGCCAGTAAATTAGCAAAGCAAAAATGCGTGAAAAAGACAAATTTGCTAGTGTATGACAAGACAGGCCCGACTCCATGCTTAACTGTGGCAAAAAATTCCGGCTACATAATGCCCCGTAAGTTGCTTATGGATTTTATAGAGACTCACTAAAAACTTTCAGTAATTGAAAGCTAGTTAATAGCTTAACAATAATATCCAGCAAATAGGTACTCTATTAGTCAAAGAAAAGTTTTTAACTATAATTCTAGCAATTGCTGCAATACCTGCGAAAAGAATTAGAATATGTACCGGTGCAGATTTGAAAAGGATGTGTCCGCCTAAATTGTGTGACTGTCCTCCAAAACCTCTAAAACGCGGATTTTTTGGTTATCTGGCTCTTATACTCGGTGTAGGAATTAAGACAGGAATAGCGCTTGGACTGGTTTATTGGACATACGATATTGGTCTGTGGGGCGATGCCGAAGATACTGAAGATCTGTACTTAGACATCCGTGAAACGATAATGCCCTTTTCTAGTGGAGTTCAACATAAACAACACATTTCGAAACTTTGCCAAGCAGAAATCGACCTTATGTGCAAGGTATATTGAATAACGTTTATCTATTTCCCGATTCATCTATGCTACTATCTGTAGGTATTTGTTTTTTTTTTCTTCAGACCACATATTATAAAGTATACATTTTTATGACCTATAAGTATTTATTTTTTTAATTCCTGTTTTTTTTTCACTTACAAGTCAGTAAAACACAATTCACTAAACTAAAATTAAGTACAATTGAAAATTAAAAACCAATTTGTAAAATAGGTTGTTTCTTATATTTATTTCACAGAAATTAAATGACACTTACTTCTGCATCGATCAGCATCTGTTCGAATGCTGAATCTGGCAATAATGGCGCGCTAGTCCAGCATTGGTCGAGCACCATTCGTTGTTAGGAACTAATTATCACCGCAGTATTGTAACAACACCTACAAAGAAAAACCATTTACACACACTACCTACACAGTAAGAACTAAGTGCTAGTCCGCCAAAAAATACAGCTTTAGAAGCTTAGAATAGCAATCACCACGGGTAAAAAAAGAATAGGTTCTGAAATAGATTGATTTTTAATTGAAGTGTGTTCTATTGATCTTTAAGTGGAAAAAAATCTGGAATTAAAAGATAAGCCACATGTGGACAAAGTGTAAGTCAAATTCTGATAGTAAGCGTGATTTGCCTTATTAACCAATAGCTACTTTCTTATAAGTGCAGAGTAAAACTAATACTAATTGTCTGTTACTCTTAAAATCAGTAGAAATTATGTTGCAAGTAGAAAAAAATGATTTCACTAAATATGTAGCTGCTAACATGATTACATTATTTTATTATTTTACTGTCAAAACAAGCAATCGTATTAGTGGCAGCATGTAATATAAAAGAAAGTGATATAACTGGTAGTTATACTAGACGTTACCACGACTAATATTGCTGCTATGGCCCTCTACTAGATGGCAGAGAATGTGACAAGCGTTCATTTACTCTTTATGTTACCTCAACGTAACGAAAATATAAATTGTTCCAGAAATAATTGCAAAGAGAAATTTCTACAAAGATTTCCGAATTTCTTTTCTTAACAATAGAGTTCAATTTAATTCTTGACAATAGCAACTTTTCCGCTGAAGTGTTAAGAATAATAGCGTGCTTCGAAGAAACTGGTACTGTAAATCAAAGACTAAGAACAAGTAAACTTTGGCACAGAAACAAAAATGCTATTAAAGAAGCAAGAAATATAATCCATGAAGATTCAACTGTACGGCGGCTATCACTGCAATTAAATATGAGCACTACAACGACACATACTCTTCCTAGAAACGTTCGTTAAATACTGCTCATAAAATGCAAATCTTCTAGGAACTGCTTCCTCCAGATTGTGTCAAAAGAATTACGTATTGCAATTGGTTTCATAACAATAATGATGAACTTTTGAATAAGAGTTTTTACTGATGAAGCTTGGTTTCATCTACACCAATATGTAAATTCCCAAAGCATGCGTTTATGTAGCACTGAGAAGTCCAATTATTTTGGCGAAACAGCATTACATTCTTTAAAAATTGGCGTATGGATAGCTATACCCAGAAGAAGATTGGTCCTCAATTTTTTTATGAGATAATTATCGCGATAATAGTCTGGAACCATTTAAACCACAACTACAAAACGAAGAGCTTCAAACAAGATATTTACGCTACACCACACGCTACTTTCCAACACATATGTTCGAGAATTCTTCGGTAATAGATTTAGATAATAAACTACGAAACAGCATTAGAAAACAATGTCAAAAAATTAAAGAAGGCATATTAATTCACGTTTTCGAAAATATCAACTTACGAGTATGTTTAAATGTTAATGGTCAGTATTTTCAGCAACTGGTTAGCGTTTAGAGTTTACTCCAAACAAAATTTGAACCAACTACAAAACGGATTCAACCATACAACATTGCATACCATAATCTATTGGAATAATATGCAACAAAACATTTCTCTGACTAATTGTAAGTACCGTTTAACAAACAAATATCGACATAGCTCCGTCAAAATAATTTCTTGAAATTAGTCCTATTACGTACAGAAAATCCAACGTCTATCAGACAATGATTTTCCTCGACGGGTTACCTGTTGTGAATGGTTTCGTCAAACGGAAACTCGTCTTCCAATCTTCGATCCGTGATCCTGTTTACCCATGAATACTGCTTCACAAAAAATGGTGTGATGAATTACCATAATATTTATCACTGGACCGGTAAAAACCCATAATATATCCATTAGAGTTATTCCCAACATAGGACATTAATAAATCTATGGGTCGGAATATTAGGCCATCATTTATTTGTGCCACATGTACTTCCCGAAAAATTAAATGCGGTAGATTATTTCAATTGTCTGCAAAATACGTTACCTGATTACCTGGATAACATATCACTACATGTACGACGGCAAATGTAGTTTATGCAGGATGGGGCACTTCCACATGTTGCCCGACTTGTATGGGAACATTTAAACCAGGCAGTTACACACTGGATAGGCCGAGAGGGAGCGAGTCTGTGGTCAAGACGAAGTCCCGATTTGAATCTGGTGAACTTTTTCCTCTGAAGAGATATGAAAATCTTTGTTTATGATCGTCGACGGGAAATTTTAGACGGCGAGACTCTTCCACTGTGTTGTCACAGCTTCTGATAAGTTTTGCCGCCGCACAGAGTAGTAATTGCCGACATAACTACTCTAAGTTTTTGTCCTGTTTCTTATCAAACAGTCCTCTTCAAGACTACTACGAATTATTTACAAAGAAAAACACTATTAACTAGCAACGCGATCTCAAACAGGTCGAATAGAATAAAATCTGTACTAAATGTGTGACCTTGTAATAAATAGAATATTTGTAGAAAGACCACATGTGCAATTCATAGAGCAACAGGGCTGCTGCGTAAACGAATGCATTCATAGAGTACAATAGGTATTTACATATTTTCATATCATTCAACTTGATAAAAAATATCTGTTTATGTCTATTAGAATTTTTTGCAGCGTGCCTTTTTTCTTGTACACACGTGTCAGGCCCGGATTCAACAAAATTTGGTAATTATTAAAGGAAAAATTATTTTAATATATGATCGTTTGGATTTACCTTTCTTGGGATATTAGTTTTATACTGTTTTTTTTTCCAACACTATTCATTTGACATCCTGTATACACAAGGCGACAGATACACTTTCTTTAGTTTACATGTATGCTACAAGTTGCCAAGTTGATATAACATAATTTTCAACAAAAAAGCGTTTAGCATCAACACCAATACATATACACTACCATCTCCGAGGCTTTTTATCAGTAACTAGTTCCTCCAAAAGTATACGGCCCGTTGGTAGAATTCGTTAACGCGCGCATCCATACTGGGCGAGCACCGTGGAACGTTTGTGGAAATGAAATAGACGTTGTTTGTTGCACTGTAAAATTAAAACCGTCCGCGTTGCATTACACGTTACGTTAACGTTGCGTTGCATGTTGCTGGCGCAATGTGAACGCAGCATTAGTAAAACCACAGAAATAAGCTGCATTAGCCCGTAATAAGTAAACATGAAATGCAAAGACTGCAAAATAATGTAATAAACGGCTTATGCATTCTTCTATCTAGTTTTATATTTACATAATCAATGCCTGCAGCTTACCATCAACTGCTGTTGCGACTACGATCGAGCCATTTTTCTTTCATATATCCATTGCGACCTCTCTCATCGTTCCATGTATTATGCTAATAGATCAATTTATAACTTGTTATAGCACAATTGACTTGGTTAAACACGACCAGAATTGGATAATACATATTCTATGTGGAGCAAACTTTATACATGTAGAGAGATTACTTCTTTATTATCTTCGATTGACAGGCTAACAACTGTTGTATGTGTTTATGCAACCATTGTGGCGTGTTAAAAAAGATTGTTGTACTATTGTATTTAAGAAATTGTAAATTTGAATTTATTTCAACTTGACATTGTAATGAATGCCATGTATGTAGGTATATTTTCAAAACGGTTTTCTTTAGGACAAGTTAGTGTTTGTCTCCCTGTTCTTTCTAAGTGATCCGCTTTTAATAATAAACAGTATGTAAAAAAAATAATCGTACCCTTTTAGAAATTCAACTGCTCATGACGAATTATCTTAAATAAAGGGTCTACAATTATAAATTATATAGAAAGTTTACTAGATATGTGAACGAAACTTTTGAGTAAATAACTAAAATATAAATCATTCAATCATAATAAATAAAATTCTATAACGAAAATTTAGTCGTAACCGGGGGACTAATATTTAGTATCGCCGCCTTGATCTGTAATTGCAGCTTCGCATCATCTAAGCATCGTTCTACCAGCTTCTGACATCTGTGTATGTTTTTGGGAATTTTCATCGATTCAGCGCTAACAATCGTCTTGAGAGAATTAACATTAGTAGGTCGTTGACGCGAAATGGCTTGTTTCAAAATGAACCACACATGTTCAATTAGATTAAATTCCAGCGATTGTGCAGGCCAATTAAATACTTTTATCCTATTAGTATCAAACCAATTTTGCACAATCTTGGCATAAGGCTTAATTTGCACAAACTAAACTACCATTGACAGATAAATAATGCACTGTTTAATAAACAACAATTTGTTTTGCACGGGTAACTAGATTTTTCATTTCTGAATAATTGTAACTTATTCCTCGTATGTACCTTTCAATTGTATTACACCACTGTACTTGCACTCACCGCAGATAAAAATTGAGTGTCGTTTGATACGATTTTAACTCTATTATTAACTATATTATGTCACTAACGAAAGGTGTCTGAGAGAGCTAACTAGTGTGAGCTATAAAAGTTATATAAATACACCTTCAGCAATGGGAAGAAATAACAACGATTATCGGACGCATTCCCGACTATAGATGTCAGTGAACTGGTAAATTCACATTTCTAGCTAACTGGATTTTGCAAATTTGCATGCCCACATTAATTTGAGCAAAGTGCTGGTGTATGGAAATCTAACGTGGCATTATATGCCGTAAAACCTGTGAATAGCGGCCACTCAAAAAATCAAAAGTGTTGGCCGTTATTAAAAGGTGTCCGCAAAAGACAGGGGATGAATATTACTCACGCCAAATTCCAAGCAAATATTTTCACACGATAGCTATTATTTTTCTTTTAGAAATAAAATTCATTTGGACATTATTTTAAATGATTTTATTTAAACTTAAAATAGAGAATACGGAGACACATATATAAGTGAAATGTGTATATACATTTTGTCATAAGATCTGATGTCACCCAAGCCTTTTTGTTATGCACCCACTCTAAAGGTAATTTGTGTCGATATGATTTCCCTTAAAACACCGAGGATTTGTACTTTTTGCAATAACTAAAGGGTTTTC
Organism: Popillia japonica; assembly: GCA_004785975.1. Classification (NCBI taxonomy): domain Eukaryota; kingdom Metazoa; phylum Arthropoda; class Insecta; order Coleoptera; family Scarabaeidae; genus Popillia; species Popillia japonica. The sequence continues at coordinate 18,532 of ML218487.1, forward strand.
TTTGTTGCCTTCCATATTTACGCAGAATAAAATAGTTAACCGTTGTTTTGCTAATTTTTTCCCATTGCATTTATCGTATTTTAATGCAAAAATTTTATTTGGCATGGCGCGATAATACAGACCTGCTGCATCAACATTAAATCTATCCTTCGGGGAATAATACTTTAAAATTTATGGTAATTTATATTTCCATGCTTCAACATCTTCCAAATTTACATCAGCGGACTCACCACAAATTGATTTAAAAGTGATATTGTGCCTTCGACAGAAACATTCTACCAACCATTTGAAGCAGCAAAATTCTCAATGTTTCAATTTCTTGCTGTCTCTAGCGCCTTTTGTTTAATCAATGATCCAGATATGGGAATGTTTTTATTTCTAGCCATGCAGAACCACTTATACACAACTTGATCCACTGCTACTCCACCCGTTTTAGGGAATTTCCGTTTCTGATTCACATTAATAGCTTCTTCGTCACATCCTTTTAATATCACTTTTGTTTTTTACGATAACGTTAATTTGAATTGTTCCAACTCCGAATTGGATTTACTGTAACAAATAAAATAAATTTGCAATATAGTCAAAAATAGCTCTAGTATATTTAGCATTATTTCAAACGGTTCTAAGAAGCAACTACAGTACTGAATTTGAAAGACATATAAGTGGTATATACATACATATGTATATTATAAAACTACTTTTGTCATATTAGGTACTTTGTCCCCCCTATATTTTCCTTGTAGTGCAATATTTCCTACTTCTGGCTTAATTGGAATACTTTGTACTATTTTACATTCTTTCTTCTTTCTAGGCATTGCAAACTCTTTGGTTGTTATATAAAATCATGTTGATTTGAGGAGGTTCAGTGTTGGTACCTTAAGATATGTATATATGTAGGGTTGAGTAACCAAAACATTTGTTTTCAATTGTTAACAATATTTTTAACAATAATTTGAATTGTCTCTTGTCTTGTGTGAATACCGGAAATGTTAAGAAAATCATAAATTTTAGTTGTTAATGCTTGAAAAGAAAAATGGTCACAACATGGTATGTAAAAATATCTCTTTAATTCGAAAAAAAAGTCTTTGAATGAAACAAACAACAAATATATTGTCAATAATACTGCGCCGAAACAGCCTAATAATGCTGTATTCTTCAAATGTACGGGAATAAATCAAAAGGGACTACTACTATAAACTTATACAGGGTCCTGCAGCTGATCTACAGATAGTCATAGGAACATATTAACAAAAATTGTTCATAATTAAGATATGCGTCTGTTTATGCAAAAATATACAGGATATCCAATTTAAAAAAAACTCTAGAAAAGTTAGTCAGTTTCCCAAATTGGATCACGAATTGAGGAGCTTGCTGCAAAAAGGAGGTAACTCCATTTTTTGGCAAAAAAGACCTTTATATACTACATTACTAAATTACTAAAACTATTGCGCATCGTTTGGTGCAACAACGACGCAACTCCACGTGATATTAAGCAAGTTATAATAATGTTTGTACTTACACCCTTCAGCTGTTTGGTGCAAAAACGAGGTAACTCCGGAGTTACCTCCTTGTTGCACCAAACAGCTGGTTGCAAATGACGGTTAAAATATTATTATCCCAGTGTGCGTCATGTACTGGTGTCGTGAATACGTTTCATGTTGTGTGTGTAATAAATTTTAAAACAGTACGAACAATGAGTGATTTAAGTGACAAAGAACCTTTTAGTGCAGATTCTTCAGATAATACAGGAATACAGTGCAGTAAATCTACCAACATCCTTATATTAGACAGTTTTGTTATTCAGAAGTCGAGTGCAATACCCAACCTAGACGAAGCTGTTCCTGTTTATGATGGAAAACTACCGTTAAAGAGCCTGAAATACGAAAACGCAATGCGTTTAGCTAAAAAATATGTTCCCAGGAATGACAACTGGTATTACCAACAACTTATATCCGAAGGATTGCCAAAAAATGAAGAAACCGAAGTTTTAGATGACGATGTTTATTATTATTTTTTATGTTAGTTTACGATTAAGTATAATATGTTTGAACTACTAAACTAAAATAATTTTATGTTATTTTTTATGTTCATATTTTGTGTAAGGCAGCTACATTTGTATGTTACTAGTTATTTTTCATTCCCTTTTTAATATTTGCTTACTGTACTTATTATGTTTTTTTATTAAAAATAATAAATAGATAGATAACGGACTAGATTAATCGAGTTTTTATTAAGAACGGTGCTCAAATTGACACCTTTGGTGGAAGAACGAGGTAACTCCAATGAATTTTATTTTTTTTTTCAGCTCACGGAAACGTTTTCTGGTTAATTTTTAATTGAGAGAGGTCTAAGCGGTCCTATTATATCGGATGCCAATTGTAAATTGAAAACTCAAAGTGCTTCTAGTAAAAAACTGTTTTCTTCGATTTTCTCAAAACCACAATTAATGGAGTTATCCCCTTTTTGCAGCAAGCTCCTCAATTCTAAATACCCTGTAAATCGCTACGGTTTGAAATTTTGCCTGAAGTATCTTCTTGGCCTTGATAAAAGAATTCCCAATTCAATCGTAAACATCACATTTGTGGTAGCACTGATTTTTTAATGGCGCTATGTAAATATCGATTTTTTAACAAAAATATTAATATCCAGCAAACAATAAAAAATAAAATAGATATGTATAGACAATACTCAGTGACTTCTAAAAATGCAAAAAATACACAATGTTCTATTTAAAAAATATATACGTGATTATGCCGATTGTTTTTCGAACACTCTGTATAATCCAAAATAATTTTCAGGTATACTTAATGTCTAGTTTCATTGTGTGTTTCATAAAAACGTTTCACTTAAATAGGAATTGAGCAATCAAAGACCGGAGTTCAGCTGCAAGACCCTGTGTATTTAAACATAAAATAGAATTCACAAATTCTATATATACTAATTCATCTACTGAATGTAACATTAAACCAGGCTGCTATTGTAGATCATATGGATGATTTAAACCATATTTTAGTAGAATTCACCACAAATAGAAGAATGCCAACTTTATAATTTAAAGCCTCTACTTCACTAAAATTAAGAACTATTATAAATTTTCAAATATTAAATATCTTAAGTATCTATTATGTTTTCCAATCTCCAGTCTCTGATAATAACATCCCCCGATGAAATATGTCTCTTTTATCATTCTTCACGCCTTTTCACTGAGCGTACGAAAATTGGATACAAGGTGTATACAGATACGTACAACGTATACCATATTCCATGATTAATAATGCAATAAAGTTGGGCAGGGGCTTTGGAACTAAAACCTCCTCCTAACTGTAAGCAGTTGGGAGAGGCGATAACTCTAAAGCGTTGTGATCCTCACGCTAAATATAATGCACTAAAATTTGAGTGCATCCGTGATCTTATGAAGGTCGTAGTAAATAAGGCTACCTCAGCAGTTTGGAGAAGATTTAAACTTCTTTTCTTTTTTATTTTAAATAGAATATTGCAGCGCTAAAAAGTACTAAATCTTTATTCCAATTATTTCGAAAACAAAATAAATATTATAAAAAACTAGTCCTCTTGTTATACAGTTTGACATACAGTGGCTGTATAAAGTACCTAAGTCACCTAAATATTTGCTAGAAAAACTCTTAAACTAGAAGTGACTGAATTTACAGATTTATTCGACAAAATAGAATTTGCAGTCATAGAGTAGGTATTCCCTCGTATAACTATATGTATATATCACAAAGGCAACACAATACAATGGTCATAATTATAATTAATACTTTGTTGGCATACTATGACTATCAAACACGTTTGTAAACAAGCAGGCATTGAAGCTACCCATTTTGGCCTTATTTCTTCTGACATGCAGTCCGAAGCCTGTTGCAGATATTTCTTTGTCCTGTTTATTTCGAGTTTCATATTTACGGAGATATAAATCCAATATATGTATGTCACAGGTTTTCTATTGGATTCAAATCTGGACTATGAGGTGAGTGAAGAAGTGTTTTAAGACAAACATACAGCATCCATGGCTTAACTATCCGAGAGCACTGTTAGTATCGTTGTCCTGTTGAAATATATATTTTTTTCTAAATTGAATTGTTCATTGAATTAGATTGCCTTGCAATATCTTCGCTAATAAATAGCTTTCGTCTCGCTATTCATCCATGGAAATTTGCTGTTCGTAAAACTTTTCTGACCATTTCAGGAAGGACTTTCTTTCCCGATACCTACTCCATATGTGTTATTGTTTTTTGTGCGCTTCTCTTTACTTCGTTTAGAATAATCCGTTCTTCACAAGGGTTTAAGAGTTATTTGAGATCCGATCGTGGTCTGTTTACTGTACTATTGGTTATTCTATATTTGTTTATCAACTAGTTAGCAGTACTGACAACTTTTAACTAATTCACCTATTTTTCGTATATTATAATTTTTGTATATTTTAATTTTTCGTATATTATAATTCGTATATTATATTTAATCGCGGAACGATAAAACTCCCAAATAAAAGGACGTAGTTTTCGAATATTCAATAGGAATAGCCTAAAAATGCTTTAATACAATTAATGTACTTAAATAGATTACAATTAATTATAAAATCCAAAGGAATCCCAACTAAATATTGATTGTTTCGTTTTTAACTTTCAAAAATATGTAGTTAGTTCATTACTATTGTAGATGCATCATTTTCACTGCGATGTTGATTACGTGACCGTTGTAATGTCATATGGTTGGAATTCGTAATATCTGTTCCAATTAGTTTCGTTCTATTTCTGTTATATATTTGAAGAATAGTAGATACAGTATATTTAATTTACTTTACCCAAATAATTATTTTTCTAACATTTTCAGCTTTTTTCCAAAGTATATAGTACTGCATCATTTTCACTGTGAGTCACTGTATGTACATCCTCTATTTTTTTCCAACAATTCCTCCGTCTGAGTGAATACTTTATCAAATACACACTGGTATAGTTCTAAAATTTTTACACAACTACTTCTGTAGAAATATCTTTGACGCAAAATAAAACTGTATATTTAAAAATATTGGTTACTTCTGGCTAAAGAATTTTTCTAGCAAATATTTAGTTGAGCTAATACTTTATTGAGCCACTGTAGGTTAATATAACTAAACGACATTCTTGTCATGAACGTTATGTCTGATTTGAAGCCTGTAAAACAAATAACATTTTGACTAAGCACCTCTTTGTCTGTAAGTTGTATCTATTCTGATCACACTAAGCATTTTGGTGAAAATTTCAAAATTAATTGCCTGTTCAATATTTGTTCTGGCTATTAGTAGCATGTATGTAGTTGCGTTGCATGTTTTGCAATGTTTTATTTGGCACCTTACGTATAGTACAACTATTGTTATTAATTCCAGGCCCCAGAAATTAGAAGTAATACCGGAGATTGTCTCAAGGCACCAAGTACTGCAAACGCAGTATTCACGTTGAAGGAGTTATGGAACAAAATAATCATTACATTTTTCGATGTAATTACTGACATACCGGGATATGCAACCGGAGCATATGAACGTATTAAACATATTGGAGAAGATAGCAAATGTCCTCCGAAAAACCAGAAGAAATAAATTCATTGCATTAATATCAACTATTTTATAAATTTGGCTTCTATTTAGGAGAAAGTAAATTCTTCGTAACATGTTTGATGTCAATATACTGTCTGGCAAGAACCAATGCTTTGTGTTCTACAGAGTATAGTTTGCTTTAAATTATGCATACAAGACAACTATTATTATATGTTCCAGAATTTTAGTGAAGAAGCAACTAATCGAATGCTACGGCATTCTTGTCAATCTCTTTGTGTAATGCATGCAGCTAGCCCTTAATCACCAGAGATATAGAGTAGGGAGAATGCTCGTATAACATGCGCGAATGTCTAATTTTGAAAGTCGCCATTTTTACCCTTCATACTACCAACGCACTTGGAATTCAATGTTGCAAACTCGTAGATTTAGCATTCCCTACAGAATAATGGTATGAATAGCTTGTTCTAACCCATGGTTTTATTCAATTCAGTAATTTTCAATTGAACAAGCATTGTTATTGACTCAAATTATTAAAATAATACATACAATTCAAGTGTATTATATTTAATTTCCCTAAAAATTTTCAAAATATTTAGTTTAGACTTAAAAATTATCAATTTGAGTATTATAAACATTAGGCATACGTTATTCTACTAGTTTTAAACACTCTTGCAATATCCTTCCCGTAAGAAAACAAGTAAAATTAAGAAATCATGCATGTATAATAAAATCAAATTATGAAAATCCTCCCTAAAACGCTTATGTTCTTACACGCGCTTACAGTAGACGGGATGTTAAACAAATACAAATTAATAACTGAAAATGTTAATGTAACCTCAAAAATCACAAATTGTTTTTCGTAAATTCAAAAACAAGCCGTAAAAGTTATATATGCGTAACCTAGGTAACACAAACTAAATCAAAATTTAGTTGCGCCGTGGTTTATGCGCATCCTTTCTGCTCTTATCTCTCTGATTATTTTGTAGGGAATATTTCATCTATGGGTTTACAACCTTAAATTTTAAGTATGTTGGTAGTCTGAAAGTTAAAAATGGCGACTCCCAGTGTGTACATCAAAATTTGGATGCGCAGTGGTTTATGAGCGTTCTCTTTACTTTATATCTGTTAATCACGCGCTAAGGTCTGCCGTGCACTACCGGCTAGCCGCAATACGTTAGCGTTATTCATAGCCGGCGACAAATTTTATTTTTTTATTCTCGTCAATATCTCATCTCAAAATAAAAGTTTTACAATATTTAAACTACTACGGATAAGTGTTATAATACTGCATCTCCTAGTCTTTTTTTCGTTTTCCTATTTCTGATAAATTAGTAAAAGTACAGTTTCTTAGCATCCAAAAATATTACCAATTATATATACGGGAAACCCACAATACTGTACAACTATTAAAAATTAAAAAAATTTAACCTTAAATAAATGTAAGGTCAGGTGCGATAGATACAAATCTTACGACTCACCTTGCACCCTTGTGATTCACCAGTTAATCATGATAAGTTTCGTTTCGTTCTATTCGTTTGAGTAAAATAAATTGCAGACTCGTCGTGAACAGACGTTCTCCGCCTGTGGTTTTATTGGTTTGTCACGTCACTTATTCTTTCCTTTTGTGACTAGCTGTGCTGTATAGTTTGTATTTACGTGCAAAATTTTTTGCTTCTTGCGCAAAAGGATCATATGAGAATCACCAACTGTCGGTACACATTGAACGATTTACATTTTGTTTAGTATGGTTTAGTATGGCACTTGGCGCTAGGTGTGAATGCATGTGTTCGCAATGGCAGTGTATACGAATGTCGAATATACCGACATGATTTTAATTTATGCAGAAACAGGGCAAAATAGTCGTAAAAAATTGCTACGCAGCACGTTTTCCAAATCTACGACATCCCTGACTACCATGATTGTGAGAGCTGTACATATATCGTCTTTGGGAAACAGGTTCAGTAATTCCACATTACGAAGGTCGCAGTTTTGAGAAATCACGCAGAGTGCTCTAAGCAGAGAAAGCGTAAGCACAACGGACATAGCACAGTATCTGTGCTACGAGTCATGGTGGTTGAATATTTTTTTGTACAGATTTAGTTGTTTCTCTTACATCCGTTATTCTCAGGACCAATACAAATTTCATAAAATGTAGTATTCCTAAAAATACTTCACAATAGAAAGATCAACTTTACGACTACTAAAAGCTGACTCGATAAAATTAATAACGCTGTAAGTCACTCAACTGCCGCCTATTCTTTCTAAATTCTAATATTTATGGTTATGTCTCTGCCAACTGCTTTTCAATACCCCATTCACTATTCACACCGTCTAACAATTTCATATAAATTTTTTACTTCCATATGCATGAACTTCAAAAATCAGCAATATTTGTATAAATGCAGGATAAACAATGGACCGAGATTAACTGCATTTTGGGCACTAAAATTTGAAAATTTTTGATGTGTTACAAATAAATGTCCTTTTTCATTTTCGGTTACACATTTATACGTAGTTTTCAGATCGCGTAGTTTAATCGCTATTTGTATATCAGAAACCTTGGTTACAACAAGTATTTAAGAAACCGTCGTGTTTTGGGTGAGATAGTAATACAAAAAAGAAGGCAGTAAAAGAAAACTTGTCAGAAATGTGTGTCCATGACGGCGAAGCAAGAATTAACGAAAGAAACATTGATGTAAGCTTGACGGCCCTAGAAACCCAGAAAGAAAAGTGTAAGCAAGTAGTCAAGAAAGAAAATAAAGAAGCAAACATATCTAACATTATCAATTATACATTAAAAAATTGCTAAAAATGAATATTTGATTAATAATTGAAAATTTAGCAGTTACAAAAACTGTTTAAATGTTAAGAAATGTTGTGTAATGTTTTGTTTAACAGATAAAAAATATGTATACACATATGTATCTACAGTGGAATGAATATTGATGTTTAGTGATCAATTCATAACGAACATGTACCTGAATATTGCAACATTCGTATTGAACCAATAATCGATATACAGGGTGTCCGCGAAATACAAAGCATGCTTTTAAGGGATGATAGCTACAACGATTTAGAAACAAAAACATATAATACACCTTGGGTCTATCTGTAAGCGTAAACGAGAAAAAAAATTATTTCTCATGCCACAAACTTCGACGCATACTGTACACCGGCAGCTGATTAGTGCAAGATTTACGACGATTACAGGCGTGTGTTCTTGAAAATGGGCAACACATCGAGCCTTTCCTGTAATACATTTTCTCCTGTCTCTCAAAAAGGCCTTTTTAGGAGCACCAATTTATCACAAATAAAAGAAAAGAACTCAATTTTGTAGTAGCCTTTACGAAAGAGCTTAAAGCGCCATAACATAATTGCAATAATTATATTGATTTCATTCAATGCGACTTTTCCTCAACTTAAATTTTCCTTTACCGATCGGAGGCTGCTATTAAATACGCCCTTTTCACTCTAACTTCAACATAACATGGATTTTATTGTCAAAAACCGCAAAGGTACCTTTATTTTAAAACATATGGCCATTGACTTCGTACGATACAAGTTCAAGGTCGTATAAACAGATGATGCTTGGCATGCATCTGCGCTTCTAACTGCATACGGGTACAGTATGGTGAAAGACAAATGACACCACGCTTCAATTTCAGAGTATGAAATAATTCGTTTTCATGGTTGTTTTCAGTTATTTTCAACCCTAAATTTTTGATATGGTTTTTTGGTTATTTAAGAAGCAATATGGATGAGTTTTCTTATACAGTTTGACCAAATAAGGTTTTTTAGAAATATTTTTTTTCTCGATTACGCTTACAGATAGACCCAAGGTGTATTATATGTTTTTGTTTCTAAATCGTTGTAGCTATCATTCCTTAAAAGGATGCTTTGTATATCGCGGACACCCTGTATGTATCAATTAAAATTGAAATGTTTGATGCCATTGGTACTTATAACAACGAGAATAAGGACAATGCTCCTGTGTCTCCGATATTAATATCTAAAACCGCTATTTCAAATTATGTTAATTGTTGAATCTGACTTATATTTTAGTATTATGAGTAAGCACAGCTGTTACAAGTTATGTGGAAATTAATAGAGTATAGCTATATAAATGAACTAGATCTGCACTTTTTCTATTGGAACTTAATTAAAAGTAAAGACTATGAAAAATGGAACGATATTATTTTATTAAACTTAAATCCAAAATATTTTACGCAGGTTCGTTCGCCGACTAGAGAAAAAAAAAGCAAAGATATTTATAAAATATTCCTCGCCCCCACTGTGTTTTAACAAATATATCTAGCGCAGAGCAGGTGTAGCGATATATGATATTTAACAAGTGTAGCACAATCAGAATCAGTCTGTTTCGAATGTTGAATGTATGTAGATGTTGCAGACACGGAGCCAACAATTCTTTAATAAAAAAGAAAATACGATTACGATTACAAAAATTGCAACTAAGAAATTATCTTTATTTCACAACAATAGTTTTACTTTTACTACAGTTACTTAAATGATTTTCAATCGTTGTTTAAAGTAATTCCTTAGATTGGATACATTTAAAATGAAAGTTCCTTTATTACTTCGTCTCCGATAGTATTTTCATACGTAATTACATTAATATTATTGAACTCTTCATTCAAAACTATTCAAAAAAAACTGACATATCAGCGCCATTTCGTAGTTTTTATAACATCGATAGCTGTTTTTGCGATGTCTTGCGTTACTTCGATCGAGGTAAACATGTATTCGATTCATAGGCGGCCGCATACTACAATTTATAAGGGAGATGTTAATTTTGGCATTCGCGTCGTAATTG
>SMLS01067432.1:0-17968 GCA_004785975.1 Popillia japonica
AAGTAAAATATTAAGAACAATATATCTATCGCTTAATAAGATCGATCTGCATTATTATAGCTTTCTAATACGGCTTTATACGGCAAAACCTTCGGTAAATTTTAAGTGAAATAAGGAAGTGGAATACAGATCGTGATATACAATACTGTTCTTGCTTCTCGTTATCCTTTCCTTCTACGAAACATTTCACCACTGCTTTTATGCTGGCGGTGAGGTGGAAATACGGCACTGCTATATCTATATACACATAAGCAGCGAAAGAGAGAAAGAGGGACAGAAAATGATTTCTATTATATTCTAAATTCTATTTCCATTCGAGATCGTTTCGCAAAAACCAACTCCATTGATCATATCCGACTAGGCGAAGAATTTATTTTATATTGTATCGTTAGAACGATGAATGATATTAGATAAGATTCTGTAAACCCATACAGTGATTTTCTCTACCGTTCTATTACGGTAATTATTGTTATAATTTAGTAATGAAGTCAATTACCTGTGAGATTATTGTTGTGTGGAATTCTCTCACGTTTAAAATGCGAGTTTCGCAATATGTTTAAGAAATGAAACGCATCGCTGAATTCTAAGGCGTATACATGAAGTACACACATTTATTATTTTATGCTTTCAATAGACATACTCAGTGACATTAGAAATGTTACACCTAGAAGGAATCATCTGTTTAACTTGATTTTTTGGCAAAACAGAAATAGAACGACAGAATAAGATGGTCGCTTCCCAATGCTGCCATTCTCTGCACTAGTTCAAGCGTTGACAACAGTGGTTCGCAGTCAAAGGAAGCACTAATCGTGGACGGTATGAAAAGGGTCCAAAGTCTTAAATGCGGTCAATTCTTCTCCAAACCATTGGTCACCGATTTGCGGCGTTGTAGCAAAACGGTCTCGTAGAGCTAATTGTTTGAAGCGCCTATCTTGACGCTCTGTGAGTTGACACACGACACACACGCATTACCATCATTGCAATGATAAAAAGTTGACATTCTTATCATAGCATGCATCATAGCTGCATCAAGTTCCAAATTATTATCCTAATTTAGTTAGAGGTAGGAATTGCGTAAGATAGTGTTAAAACATCAATTTATTGGTAGATACATCTTACACGAAACGAAACTCATTGTAAATACCTCATTTCCACTCTCCACTTTCACTGAGCATTTTAATTTTAAGTAACAACAGTATAGCGTTTTACGTAATGACAGATGAAATTACCGCACATGTATTATTCAAGTCACCTTTCGCAAGGACACCACAATTGATCCATAAACGAACGACGTTATTTTATGGTAAACAAAAGTTATGCTATACCAAGCGTAATATTTAATTGTATGTAGTAGTAGACACTACGCTAGGCTTGTATGAATTTACGTAGTTTTATCCTATTGGAAAAAAAAATAAAGTAGATCTAATTTCAACGAGATCTTTTAAGTTTATTTTTGAAATATTATTCATCAATCATCAATCTTAATAAATAAATCTATAATATTTGAACACTTAAGATTATGTATCTCAAAAGCACCAAAACAAACATTTACAAACAACATTTTGAAATCTAATTTTAACATTTTTATCAACGATAATGGCAGATTTCAGTTGCAAGTAAAACCAATCTTCTCTTTAAAGTATAGTAACCTCGTTTCAAGAGAACATCTGCGAGTTCATAACAAGTACAAAACAATGTTAAAACAACCAAGGTCTGTGCGTACTTACAACGCTGATATGTGTATTCTTGTATCCTGTCGATGTCGGTTGGAAAAAAAAATCTAATCGCGGTCTCCGACCGAGATAAACTAACAGCCCATGATACAGGAGATGGTTTTTATGTAAATTCTGCTACTACAATATGTAAGTTTCATTAAGATTACAGAACGTTGAGTATTATAATTTGATTATTGTGATTCGAAGTATGTAGGTACAAATTAATTTAATAACAAGAAATAAATAAAATCTAATTGCTTAAGGAATGGATAACACGTTTCATGTTCGTTTATGCTACTGTTGTATGGTGATAAGCTAGCGGAGTTTACCTATCGAGTATTATTTTCCAGCCACATGGAAGAGAGTTCTGCTATAAGATGATGATCAAAATGGATACAAACAAAATCTTTCCACTGAGGAGGGTGTTCATAATTCAAACACTAAATTTCCAAAAGTTTTCAGATCATTACATACAATTTTTAGGCGGAAATATACGTCAGAGATCGAGTAGGGCACATCAAAACCAAACCAAAAAATTCATACCAAAACTAACTCTGGTTTGAGGCATGCAAGCTTTGGCAAAGATCTGAAGTCATTAATTATCCTTGACAATTGATTAGACAAGTTGAGAGGTAATAGTAATCCAAAATGCATTGCTTTCCTAAGAGGTCTACCGCCATTTTGTCATCTTGCCAAACTACTTGCGATAAAACCCAGTCCCACATTCCAAAGACAGAATTAAGAAATTGAATCAGATACGAGAAAAAATGATCGTTCAATTTTGCTAAAAAAACTTCTACAATTTGGTTTGTTCCTAATCCGTTTCTTACATAGATAGCAACCGATAACGACCGACCAGCTAGTCCACCGACCCAGTGTTGCCAGGCGAAAATTTTTCAATTCCCTAAATATTTGCATAAAAATTCCTTAAATTTCCCTAAAAATTTTAAACTAATTTTCGAGACGTAGGTAAAAGCGACCCACACACCCAATTACATAATTAATAAATGTTTGATTAATACAATCTATCAAATTCTTAAATAAGTAATTGTTCAGAAAAAAATTAAAAAACTGTTGTCTGTCATAAGTGTTTTACAACGTTAAATGCACATATGTATAAATCAAAAGCAAATATAAAGTGCACAAATTTGGATACATAAGCATGTCATCGAAGATTTAAGACTGAAGATTTTTTTCCAAAATTCTAAGTACAAAAAAATATTTAACTAAATATGACTAAAATCAAAAAATTGCAACGTCTATGTAAGTTAGAATAAAAAAGAAAAAAACTAAAATTAAGTAAATTGTAAATATTTTTGACAGTGGAACTAGAAATGAAAAGAAAAACAAAAAGAAACTACTTAATGAAATGGGCCTGGACATAAATTATTGGCATTCCTGCACATGTGTGTGATTGGGGCCTTGCACATAATATTTGTTCGAGTTCTTGGAACATGAAACGGATCTACAGATCTCATGATATATTGAGGTATATTAATCCTGATACAAGAGAGTAATATATACAAAATAAATGCTGGAAGTATTTCCAGCATTTATTCACAGTATTGTGACATAGCATAATTCCCTAGATTGTAGCCATATTTCGAAAAAATACCTTATCTCCCTATCACCAACCTAAATTCCCTAGGTATAGTGAAATTTTCCTAGCTCTGGCAACACTGCACCGACTAACCATTCAATTTATTTAAACCTCTACAACAGTTCTTAAATAAGTGAAACACTGCTCGGGCTACGCGCTCGCTATGTTTAGAGTATTGTTCACTTTAAAACCAGCATACAGGCATGAGCACTAATATATATAAGCAATGACGTTATTCCTCTTTTGACTACCCGCAGAACTATACAGGGTGTCCGCGATATACAAAGCATGCTTTTAAGGGATGATAGCTACAACGATTTAGAAACAAAAACATATAATACACCTTGGGTCTATCTGTAAGCGTAAACGAGAAAAAAAATTATTTCTAAAAAGCCTTATTTGGTCAAACTGTACAAGAAACTCATCCATATTGCTTCTTAAATAAACAAAACATCATATCAAAAATTTAGGGTTGAAAATAACTGAAAACAACGATGAAAACGAATTGTTTCATACTTTGAAATTGAAGCGTGGTGTCATTTCTCTTCCCACCGTACTGTACACGTATTCATTAGAAGCGCAGACGCAAGCCAAGCATCATCTGTTTATACGACCTTGAACTTGTATCGTACGAAGTCAATCGCCATACGTTTTAAAATAAAGGTACCTTTGCGTTTTTTTAAATAATGTTATGACAATAAAATCGATGTTATGTTGAAGTTAGAGTGAAAAGGGAGTATTTAATAGCAGCCTCCGATCGGTAAATAAAAATTTAAGTTGAGGGAAAGTCGCATTGAACGAAAACAATGTAATTACTGCAATTTTGTTATGGCGCTTTAAGCTTTTTCGTAAAGGCTACTACAAAATTGAGTTCTTTTCTTTTATTTGTGATAAATTGGTGGTCCTAAAAAGGACTTTTTTGAGAGACAGGAGAAAATGTATTACAGGAAAGGCTCGATGTGTTGCCCATTTTCAAGAACACACGCCTGTAATCGTCGGGTAACTGATCAGCTGCCGGTGTACAGTATGCGTCGAAGTTTGTGACATGAGAAATAATTTTTTTTCTCGTTTACGCTTACAGATAGACCCAAGGTGTATTATATGTTTTTGTTTCTAAATCGTTGTAGCTATCATCCCTTAAAAGCATGCTCTGTATATCGCGGACACCCTGTATAGCTAGGATAGATGTGACCGTGCTAAATCGAATCAGCTGATCGATATTTATGGGTAAAATGTAATTGAAAAAATGTCATATTTTAAACGGTTGTAATTCTCTCGATACGTGTCTATAAGTGCGGAAAATAGGCCTAAACTAGGTAGAATTTCTTCAGCTTTACGTTGATATACGCAGTTTATGTCACAATTTTCAGAAAATCCTCAAAAAGGCCCCCCCAGTAAGCCATCTTATTTAAATAAGATCGCGTTCAGCAACGATCTTATCTGTCGGTACTGTCAAAATTCTGCCGCCATTTTATAATTGTGCTTAACACTAATTATTATATTTGTTACCTCTCCTTCCTCATCTTCCTCTCCTAAAAAAAAAAAACTACCAATGTGGGGCCTTAGTAAAAAAATCTCACATTGGGTATTTATTACGCACTTTCACACGCAGCTAATACGCCAAATCATACTAATCATAACCTGAACAAGCTCAGTTTGTTTCAACGAGCCGTTACCCACGAAAGAATCATAATTTGAATAAAATTGGATACGGCAAACAAAACAAAAGAAAACAAATTGAAAATTGTTACGAGATGTAATAACCATGAAATCTTCTTCTTATTCTTCTTAATTAATTTATTCTTCGTAGGTATTCATTAATTACCACCTGTGATGCGATACTCTTCATCTCATAATTCTAAACAAATTCCGTTCACATAGTTTTTATCAGATGAGAAGCGCATTACGACTTTCCCATAAAGCCCCTTTTGTTACATACCACTTCGTTTAAAGCTTTTCTTAATTGTTGCAGATTAACTCGATGGATACCGCCGCAGTCGAAGACGTATCCGCGCCGGACAACCTCCAAGAAACAGATCCCGCCAAGACCGATGTAAATTCCGCAAGAAACGATTCAGATGAAACAATGGAAGACGAAACCACCATACACGGTTTTAACATGTCTAACGTGACCGTTATCGAAACAGTGTTAGAAACGACGGTTCAGATTACGGATCCTAAGACTTTGGAGATCGTGATCGATGCGGAAACTAACGACAAATTAAAGATGAACTCCTGCGAAGGTAGCGATAGCGGCGTTGAAGTGTTAGAAACCGCGGATAGTGTTATTTTACAAAGAACTTTGAGTGCTAACAGTGAAAACGTTCAGGAATTCCGGACAATAACTCCTGCTCAATCTTACGATTCTTCCATTATCAGTTACGGTTCCAATTACGACGAGGCCTATAATATTCTAGCCAGACGAAATTCGACACTCTTCGAAGATTATAAGTTGAGAAACGGTGATGGAACTAGCGAAGGGGGGAGTGAGAGTTCATCCGTGACGTCTACAAGGGACCTGAAACGTAGCACGTGTACGGGGACTAAGAAGAAAGTGATGGTCGCCGAGAAAATGAAGGGCCAAGCAATTTCGGCGAATCGAAACCGTAACTGTAAGCCGCCGTTAAATCAAAAATGTGTTCCTATAACTCCGAATCGAAATAAACCCTCGGAGAAACCGATACCAAAAACGCCGAATCAAAAGATCAACGTTAAAGCTGTCGGTACTCGTACAAAAACTGCTCCGGATAGCTTGAGTTTGCATCAGAATTCCGCCAAGAAAGATCTAAAAAAGAATCCGATTAAGCAAACTGTCCCAACGAAAAATACGCCGTCGATAACGCCAACGGATGACGGTAGATGGCCGTCCATAAATAGTAAACCAGCTCCTTCACTGACTAGGTCGTTTAGGGGGTTGTTACCGCACGACACCCCACCAGCTAGGAGTCGGTTGCAATCCTCAGAAGCGAAGAATACTTTGGAAAAATACGGAACCTTGCCTAGAAGGCGCAAAGAAAAATCGGCTGATAGTATTAGAGATTTAAAGAAACCGAATAGTAGAGATAGCAGCACGTCACGATCTAACACTGTTACCGCCTTAAAAAAACAAAATTCGCGCGAAGGAACCCCGGCGAAATCCCTACCACCTTACCCGCGAAAAAAACCCGTCCCGAAAACGAAGATTTACCACGAGATCAGCGTCCAAACCGCGTGGACGGTCAGCGATATCGAGAAGGCTCTATCCGGCGCCATTGTCAGTCCGACAGATCCAAAAGATGCGGAAAAGAACGAACAGGAAGTACAAGTTGATTGCGGTAAGGAGGAACTGGCGAAAGTGCAGGAAAATTTGCGGGAGATCTCGGAGAAATACGATAGGTTGCAGCAGGAGATGCTTGAGCAGAAGAAGATGTTGAATGAGACTGATCAGAGGTTGAAGGAGGAGAGGTTGGAGAAGGATGGTTTGAAAGAGGAACTTAAGAGGAATACTGACAGGGTATTGGCTATCTTAGGTGGGAATGCGAGTAATGAAGATGATGGTGAGTAAATTCTTGCCTACCTTGGTAATGGTTTGTCGATTAGTCATGAAGTACCATCAAAATTAATTCGATACATTAATAATAATATATATAAAAAAAAGAATTAGGACAAGGATATTGTCGTGTGTTAAAAGATCTAGTGAATATAATTACAGTTAGGTCTATAATTACATTATAGTAAAAGTGAAAACCGCAAAGCAAACTCTGCACACGTGATCGATTACATTCATGTAGTCGTTGAAAGAGGTCAGTTTCAAGACATACATATTCTATTTCCGCGTTAAAATTTATTAAAGCGATATTGTAGAAGCGAAGGTTGCCTAAATTGTGCTTAATTCCGCAAAGATTGCAGTGCTCAAAATGGTTTTGTCGGAGTTGATTCATGGAAAACAAAATTATACTTGAGTACCTCACAAAACGAGCCAAGTTTTTCAAAATTGTAACAATGTAATACTTTATTTACACGTCTATTTATTTTTACTGAACCATTTATATTATGCGCCCATCTTCTATTCAGAACTGAACTCTGTTAGGAAACAGTCGTCTTTAAATAGGCAGCTACTTGTTTCTGGAATGTGCGAGACCTTTTCGGAGCTCCCTCTATAGGATATGCTTGAGAACCATTTAGACCATACAGAAAACTTCAATAATCCCTTATCTGAGTGCGTGGTGCGACCGCGGCGCACTAGATGGCGCTATTCGTCACAGTTTGATTGATGATTAAAAAGAAAAAAAGCACATGATGGTTTTAAATGTCAATAAAACTAGGATTTGACATTTCCATTTAGTTTTTTTTGCTTTATTTTGAACCGACCAAACAAGATATAGTAACAAGGCCTTAATTTCGTCAACCACTTCTTCATTTGGGCCAAATCTGTTTCCTGAACAAGTAGTCGCTGTGAGGGAGAGGGAGGGGGGGGGGGACAGATCTTGAGAATAAGGTTGGTAGGAAAGCACTTCAAAGCGTAATTCATTTAATTTGACCATCGTTGTCATTGATTTATGACACAATGCGTTGTCTTATTTCTTCTTCATTTGATGGCTCTTTTCTACAATTTCCTTCTTCTATTGCTACAATAATCCACAGACGTGCGCACTGTCAATAGTTTTTCCTTTGTCAACGTAATCGCTGAACAAAATTCTCTGAGCATCCCAGAATTCGGATGCCATAACCTCGCTAGTTGGCTGTTGCATATTTGGTCGCTTTGGGCGAGGTTCACCGACTCCTTTCCGGTCATTTGATTGTCGTTTGGACTCTGTGAAGTAATGGAGCCAGGTTTCATTTAGGTTATTTTGACATCTTCAGGGTGTCCGTTATCTCATTCAACTTCACTTTGTGACTTGCCAAAATGATTTCGGTAACTTTGTTGTCGTTTCGTGGTGTAACCACCTCACCACCACATCGTCGGTGTTTATACCGTTTATACGGCCACGTTTAAAGTCTCCAAAGCATCGTTCCACGGCTGCTTTCGATTGAGGAACGTCCTGATAACATTTATCATACGAAGGTTTGGCTTAAACGGTGTTTTTTTTTTCATCAATCAACTCACGAAATTGTTGTATTGCCCCAATTGTCATGAAACTTTGACAGGTATTGTTTTAAGGTTGGTACCTTTTAAAATTGTAGCTTTATTTGTATAGTGGCGCCATCTCATGTCAACCTCGGTAATTATCTATCAATGTGTTATATGGATATTCATCTAAAATGTTTTTTTTTTTTTGTAAACGCCATCTTGGCCCAAATCCTTGCGCAAAATTATCGAAATTTGACGAACAAGAAAGCACCAATTGGTGTGAATCCTTTTAGTTGTTCTTTAGGTTCTATCATAGTTTAGATTGATTTTGCTAAGATTGTCCAACTGACAGCACACATTACAAGATACACAGAGAGTTTCTAAAAGACCTCAAAGCCTCAAAGTGTCAGTATCAAATTTGATTAGCTGAGTGAATTGAAATACGAAAAAGAGAAACACTCTCTTGCTAAGATATTTGTATCAATTCTATAGCATTTTATTATACTGCCATATTTGTTTTAATCATCTTATTTCCATACTTGTAAACTGCAGATAATAATTTAGTCGTCCAAATTAACGTCGTAAATATTTTTATTAAATAACTCCCGCAAAAAAAAGCGTACATATCTTAATACAACTTCGTAATCTCTACATTAAGATTACGCAATCCATAATGAGGATATGATGCATTTTCTGCTTCCAATCTTTTATACGCTGTTACGTAAGATAGTTGTTATTATAACCTGTTCGTTACAACATCCAATAAACACCGTATGCGTGTGCCTTATAATACATAATTGCCAACCATTTTAAATATCGTTCCCAGATTCCGAAAGCAATTTTAAAGCGAGACGAGAAATTATACGTCTTTAATGACTTGCTAAAATTAATACATCTGCCTTTGACTGTACACACATAAATCTGAACTTGAATACTTTGATTGCCGAAACTAATAAATGAAGAGCGTTTTTTCTTTTCAGACGAAAACCCTTCTAGCGACAGCTTATTGATGTTAGAATGTCGTTTTCAAAACGTCAGTCAAGTGATAATAAATCAGGAGAACGAAATCTCGAAACTGAACGCCTATTGCAGAACGCTGCAACGGGATCTCGATAAGAGTTTCGCCGCCCAGAAAATCTTGCTCCAACAACAGCAGGAACTCCAAGAGGAGGGCATAGAATTGAAAGAGTTCATGCAAGCGGAGAAGAACGCTTTATCCGAAGCTCTAAGGGACGCGGAGAACGAAGTGAAACGGTACAAATTAATATTGATCCAGAAGGATAAGGAAGTGGAGAATAAACAGGAAGAATGTAAACATTTAGTTAGGATTAGTGAACAAAGAAGGTGAGGATATACGTATATTAACCTTAACTGATCTAATCTGAATCTATTTTTGGAAATAGACACGATGCTCTTGCGTTACAAGCGAGATTAGATGCGATTGAGGTTAAAGGAAGGGAGTTGCTAGTTCATCAAGGCAGCAACGTTTCTGGGGCAGCAGTCGCGTTATCCGGATTGGTATCACGTTTGGATGGACTCGTTGAAGAGTTGGTCACCTCCTACAGCATTTCCCAACAAGAATTAGATGTAAATAACCTTGAATCCTATCTTATTCTCTATTAATCCTATAATCAATTATAGGATGTTATATTCCATAACGAAGCCTACAGTAACAGCAGCAGTTCTCCTGAAGCCAGTCCGGGTAAATTCCGCGGAATCTTAAAGGAGAAATCCCCATCGCCGAAACGCGGTTCATCTTTCATATCTGCCGTCATAAACGCTATTAGAAATGCTACTTCGCAAACACCATTTTCAGGCCAACGAGATATTAGTAAAGACACAATTTGTACTGGTAACTCCTCCATTTCCCCCTGATCGAGTGCTCTTATCCAATAAATCTAATTTAATTGCAGATAATTCAAATTCTTCCGAACTGCTAGACTCCGAAACCGAACCCTGTCTGATGATGGAACCGGTATTAGAGGACGTGATCGTACCAGACGGTCATTCCCACAATATGATATCGTCCGGCCATAGCATGTTGGGCTGTTCCCGGCTGACGCACAGCGAAAGCCTCAACAATCTTTCGCAGGCGATCTTGAACCGACAGATGTCGGAACAGGCCAGCATGAGTCTCACGGAAAGCCTGAACGCCTCCTTCACCAGCGATATATCGACTGTGTCCGATTACGGCGCCTGCATCTCGCTGGTCGATCAAGTCATCGACGTCGATAATCTCGTCACCAGATTGCTGAAGGTCATACGGATAATACAGTTGGAGAACGAGGAGGTTATGAACGAGCTGCAGGACGAGAGGGACGCCTTTTGTCAGCAGGTCGAGAAACAGAAGGATACGAATAAGATTGTCGCCAAACAGTTGAAAGATTGGGAGATACTGGGCGCCAGGTTGAAGAGCGAGTTGAAGGAATTGATGCAGCAGTTGTGTAAGAAGAATGCCGAGATTGAGGATATTAAGTGCGAGTTGAATAATCAGAGGAAAGAGGTTGAGGTAAGATTGTTTTTATTTTTTTTATCAATTTAATTAATTAATTAGGTGTATCCACTAGAATTATGCTCTAGATAGCGGCAGCATTATTTATCTGACATTTACCACAAAAATTTGTCAATTATTAGACCGAAAGGCTATTCCACAACTGTCTTTAAAGTTTTGTCAAAGTTTTTGACGACATTTATTAGTCATGGTGCGTCATTTTGATCATTGAGTAGAAGATGGCATTTAATAGACGTTTTAATTCTGATATCTATTTGACGTCATGCAGCTGACATCCCAGTACTTACAACTGACGTGAGATAGATCTAAAATGGACGTCATAAATGATATTAATCGGACGAAAAACGAACGTTTAAATGACGTATAAATTAAATGACCCGTTGACGTTTTAAGTTTGTCATTTTTATGTCATATAGACGTAAAAAGTAAAGTCAATTTTTGACGACATTGTTTAGGGATTTTGATGGCGTATAATTGATGACAATATGACGTAATTTAATTAATTTTGTTACGGAAAAGGAATGTTTTGTACAAAATAGTTCACATTATGTTTTCTAAGCTTTAAAAGTAACTTTTTGCAAAATCTGATGGTTGGAATTTAAGAACTGTGATAGAAAAACTCTACCACCGTTCAGCCCTCAAACATTTTGTTTTTTTTTTTTTTTTCAAAAAAAGGTCATTAATCCTGGCCGAATGAAAAGTGTAAAAAATATTTAATATGCTTAAATTTGAAAGCTACAAATTTTGACAGATAGTTTTATGCATCCCTGCAAAAGCTGAATCACTGACAAAAACGTAAATACAATAATGTCAGTAAAAACTGGCAACAGAGGGAGGGTTTAATTTAAATTATTGTAACCTATAAAATTAAACTGAACTATTTTTCCTCAAAACAGAGATTTTTGTGTTACCAACCTGATGCACTTCCAGTTGGACGCTATGTGTACCAAAAACAATAGTTTGTCGAATTTTCTTCGTTAATATTACACGCTTTCGGTTCAACTTCACGCTATAGAGTGACAGCGTTACTATTGGCGCCAAATTCAAATTTTAAAACCTCTACGAAGCCGTGAGCACCAATCAATCACATATTTAACCTAGTTTACAACAAATTTTTACATTCAGACTTGTGTGTTTAGGTTTATAAGCTTGACTAGTTTACGTCATATTGTCGTCAATTTATAGTTATATTAGTTTTATGCCTATTTAAGGTGAAAACGTCACAGTTTTTCAAGATGTCGGCTAGTTAAGTCATTTGTACGTCATTATTTGACATACATTTGACGTTCGTTTTGTGATTACAGATATGTATATGTAGCGTGCTGGTTTTAGTATTTATGGCTGTATCTGTGCAATCTTTCGCTATGAGTGCTCTGGATGATGACGTAATCTCTCTTTCATTTCTTGTAAAGCCATTTGCAATGAATTTTGGATATATGGCTATCACTTTTTTGGAACTTAATAATGATGTTTGCAGAGACTTAATCAAGATGTTTGCGAAGTATCAACAGCATTATCCAAAGCCGAAATGGACGCCAAATTGAAGGAAGACGAAGCGAACGAATCACTGAAGATTTGGCAGTCTCAAAGTGATATGCCGCCCAACGAAATATTGGGAAGAATACTCGTAGCACAGAACGAGGTAAATAAATATTTAATTTAATTTAAAATTTATTTAAAGGCCCGTTTGAAGGTTACCATATTAAAAAACCAAATCTCCGAGAAAGATGCGAAATTGAACGAAATAATATTAGAGTACACGAACGCCAAACAAACGTTTTCTGAATATTTTAAGAGTACCTTTAGCGAGAATAAGAAGCAATATGAAGTCATCGATAACGTATTAGGCGTAAGTATTATTAAAATAGAGCTTTACATCTATTATGTATAATATAATACAGGTATTGCACAGTATCCAGCCAGTAGTTAGCCAAAATCCCGAATTAGCCGAGATTCAACAGGATCTAGAGAAAGTCTGCATGCAAAGCGCTTCCTCCGTACCCTTATTGACACCGCCGCCGGATTGCAACGCTAACGCGGCTATCGTTCAAGCCATGGCTAATTTGGGGATCGTCCCGCAGATAAATTCAACTGCCTAAATTCGACGAGTGAATGAGCATAAATCTGAGTTGTGTAAAATATGAATGAACTAGTCGTTAATGTTGTTATAAAAAGTGAAGTTTCTTAAAACGTAGACTGAACTAGTCAATATTAAGGTCTGGAACTGTTAATTTGGAAATTTCAACAGATATTATTATAGAGGAGTAGACCAGATCGTAAATTTCACTTTTTAATGTTATTATTATTATTATTAATTATACCGAAATTTGTTTTAAAATTTCTTAAATCGGAAAAAATTATTATTATACAAAAAAAAATAAAAAATGTGATCCGCACTTTGGTTTAATCCCGAAAATCGTCGTGTATTTTCCTAAATATGTAAGATAACCGGATGCCATTATATATTAATCTTGTGTAGAGGAGTAAAATTTAAGAAGTCCAATATACGTCCAACCAAACGAACCTTTACATTGCGAGACCCGAATTTGAGGAACCTCTTTTATTAATGATGAATTTAGATGAAATAAATGAAAAAAATGGTATTTTAATATATTAGTAATTGTATTATTAATTTGTTCTCCTTTTTTAAGAAAAAATAATACGTATTATGTAATATTTATGCACTGTAATATATTTATAGCACATACTTTTTACATTGTTTTTTGTACATGAAAACGAACGAGAATATGTTAAATTTCCGCATTGTTTCATATAATGGTGCTGAAAGATTGAGTTGTCATTAAGATTTTGTTTGCCATTATTTTGATGCAAATATATTTTATTTCTATCAAAAAAATGAGTTTGTTTAAATTTTCCCATCCCCCAACCACTACCCGATTCAATATATCCAATTTCGAATAGAAAATTGTGATGGAGGGGTGCCCCATCTACTGGTGAACTTCTCTATCAAAAACTATATGAAGTTTCCGAGAAAGATGATGTGTCCAACACTAGAAAAATATATTTCAAAGCGCTGAAGACTGTTAGCGATATTGCCACGATTTATTTAGAAAGAATGTGACAATGCTGTAAAAAAGTTGCAACTGAGAACGCTGCAGGATGAATTGTTATATATTATTAAGCAATAAATCTTCATTGATTCATCTAAATTACAAAGAAACATGCAATTTTTATTAATAGACACTACTTTCTAATGGGTGGCGCCCTCAAGTGGAAGGCCAATAAATCTTCGATGTTCAGACGCTTAATAAGTTGCCTATCTCAACCTAAGTGAATTAAATTCATGTAAAATTTTAATTTGACATTGAAGAGAGTCCTCCTTCAAGAGAGTCTTTGTACGCACATTGTATTAAAGGGGGCAGAGCGTATAATATGACTAGTTGAGAGTAAGGTACAAAAGTAATTGATTTTTTTTGTTATTTCTTGGTTTATCATCAACGTCTTTTCACTTTTTCGAGGTTAGGACGTCGAACATTATGGCGTGTTTATAAATTTGAAAATAGTTTCCTTCATCATTTTGTTGTTAAAAACGTTATTATCAGTGTGTAGCCAATAGCACAACTGCAACTGGCTTTTCCTTTTCTCTTCTCATCTGCGGACCAATGACACATGACACCACTTGACACGTTAGTTCAGTTTGGTTCAGTTCTTTTCTTGTCGAGTGCATAATCAAGCTCAATGTGTTTCGTCTATTTGTTGCAGTTTGACATAAATACATTTTGTTGATGTAGCTCCAATTTCTTGCAGTATTCGATTTAGTAAATAACAGACCTGAACGGCTAGGGCTCCAGTTTGTTAAAATTCTTTTTCAGATCAGTATTTACTTGATAGAGCAAATACATGCAGTAACAAAGCTGCATTCACGTCAATACTGAAAAGTCCGACTCACAATGTGCAAAGCAGTCATTTTTTGACACCAGAAGCTGACGCCCAAACTACCCAAGTAAATAGAATTTGATGGAAGTAATATGAAATTGATGTTCTGACGTTCGCATTCTTGATTAATATCAAGAGTTAATCTTCTCGAAAATGTTCTCCAATACCAAACTGGCAGTATAAGCAGGAGATACGTATTTTAGCAATTAACTTGTTATCTTCAGTAATAGATCTGCACCGGTGTGGTGTGTAGTGTTAGTGAAGTCTTGAAGATCATTTTCGAGAAGATTAAGCAAGAAGCCACAGTTAGAATCGAAGCTCCAATCCAGCATTTTGCCAAAAGTAGCGCATGGGAGTGCAACAAAATCATATCAGAAACGTAATTGAATGTAGCTAACTTCATGCTGAAGACCATTTTCTTTCCACTGCCCTTAACAATGTCTAATAGCGTTTTTCTTTGTGAGAACTGGTTCTGCACTAGCACTCAAGGTCAAATATAGTGGCGTAAACGCATCGTCATTCCTATGTAAAACTGTAATATTCACCTAAAAATGCATTGAGTCTATGCTGGCTGTTCCTATCGACTATCGACCAAGCACTAATAGCACTGAGTAAGAATTATACGTTCTCCAATGGGAAAATAGTACAGTTTTACGTAGGAGTGACGATGCGTCTACGTCACTATATTTGACCTTGAGTGCTAGTGCAGAACTAGTTCTACCAAAGGAAAACGCTATGATTTTCTAGACAACGGGTGGTGGTAGCAGATCTTCTTGCTGCAACAGATATCATTACGATTATGCTCGTGTTTGACGTGCCCAAACACAGATGAGCTTAAATTAATAATGGTAAGCACTAAAGCATCCTCTACTATCCTTTTTTTCGTCAGAGATATTGATCTTGCGATGTGCAAACTTTTGTAAATTCTATTTACCTCTCGCGGGTGCAGCTGTAGTGGCTCCCAACCTATATTGCTTGTCAGACTACCACTGCAGCACTTGCTGTGTATTTTTGTATGTAAATATGTTTCCTATTTTGTTTCTATTGCGTAAGTACTGTTGCATTGATTTAGAATTGGTTAATTGGCTGGTGGTTGAAAAAAAAGCAGTTTTCGTGTTTTTAATTTATTTATTACATATAAATACTTCATTTGGAACAGTAATTACCTAGAATCAATAATTAAAAAACTGCAGAAAAAAGTACAAAATAAAAAAATAACGTCACTATAAATTACGATAGTCTCTTCAAAAAAAAATTATAAACAAAATACTGGAATCTAAAAATAGAGGCGGTGGTAGTCGTTCGCGCCAAAGGCGCAGTTGCATTTAGGACACTTCCTCTGTCTAGTTTCGTATCTAGTCTTCAGACAATCATAGCAGAATACGTGGAAACATTTCGACAGAACAGAATCTTTCCGTTTAACTTTACACGACGGACAAGTTAGAGTTTCCTTATACTCTCTAATTTCCTCCATCATAACCTCGTCCAACGTAGTACCCGCCATCTCCATCTTTTTCATCCGTTCTGCTTTACGTTTGAGCTGTGCTATTTCCTCCTGAAGTCTCTTAGTCTTGTAAGCTTCAGCTTCTAACGAGCTAGTCTTCTCGGCGACTACTTGCTGCGCTTCCTTCATTTGTGAATGATATTTTTCTAAAAATAAAATTCAAATAATTTTAAATATCTATAGAAAGAGAATAAAAATTTGCAATTACCTAAATGCAATTTTAAATCTGCAGCCGACTGAGCTGATTCTATAGCTTTCCTCTTATGCATCTCCATAGCCTGTTGCCTCAAAGACAATTCCTTCTCGGCTGTCGCTAAAGTATTCTGGAGTATTCGTTCTTTTTCTTCTAGTTTTCGGACGACAAGGTTAGCAGTTTCAACCTGTTGAGTCAACGTACTTACTTGTTCTTTTAGTACATCCTTCTCTTCCCTGGCCAACTTATGTAATTGGTTCGATTTTATCCTTTCCGTCATTAATTTAAAATTGGCATCGTCTTTTTCGCGTAACTGCTGAATTAATCTCGAATTTTGCTCCTATTTCGCAAAAAAAATAAAGATATGCAAAAAAATTAATTAGTTGTAAAAGTTCGTGGTCATACCTGCATGTCTTCAAACGCCTGTCCCGTCACTTCCATCTCGTTTAGTAACGCCTCCTCCTCGTGAGACCCCACAAAAGGTCGCATCTGATGCAGGACGTTGTGTCCGGCCCAGTTACCATCTGTTGGTTTTTGCGACGCGACTTGTTTTTGAAGTTCGTACTTTTGCTCTTCTAACTGCTTGATCTTTCGTAGAGCTTCCTCGTCCGCTAATTTCTTTCTATCTTCTCTTTTACTTTCCTGTTATGTGGTGATTTGATACAAAATTATTTTGCCGTTTAGAAGTGAAATTGTGTGTTAAAACCTAATTTTTTGTAATACAAAGTCAGTGGCGGCTCGTGGTCAATTATACTGGGAGGTCAAAAATAAATTTAAAAAATAGGCATACTTAAAAAAATATAAATATTTTACCTTTAAATTCCGCTTTAAATAGTCTTAAACTGGAGGTCCATTCTTCGTTCTTTAGCAGTGAAAAAGTGTTGAATAACGCGTTCGTTAAAATCGCATATATTTGTTTTTAAAGTGAATAATCGACGTTAAATGCCTTTATGCACGAAAGTATGCATAAAGGTTGACAATAATTACCAAACAATATATATGCTCTTATTTTATTACAATAACGTATTACATTGAGATAAGAACAAATTCACTGACGAAAAAAAATGCAAGATATTACTTTGCTTATTATTTTATTTCTAAATGTACACTAAACTAAATCGAATTAAAATAAAAGTAATATAAACTCAAATGAAAAAAAATCTAATGAAAATCTGGTAGATTCAATAAAGATCACAAACAAATCGCTATAAACACACTCGCACTTTCGACAAACTTTGCTAAAAGAAGGTTGTTAAAACAAGGTTAAAACACATGTTCACTGTTATAAATTATAAACACAGGAACTACAGATAAATCCGAAAACTACTGTTCCAACTACGCACTTGTGCTGCCATCTAACATTTCATCGAAAATTAACCTAAATTCGATTTCAAATAGTGGGCTTATGACCCAAACTAGATTATATGCTTCGTACGTTCGGGTCGGTTCGGGCGCTGCGAGTTCTTCGGATATTTCCGTGTAGCTTTAATGCAATGA
>SMLS01067435.1:0-11196 GCA_004785975.1 Popillia japonica
TTATCGAGCGTTTCATTGCGATTAACTTCCTTTAATTCCGTCTGTTGGAGGTAGGATTCTTTCAAGGACGTCTCGCGTAGCTTCTTCTTTAAAACCTGCTTCTCGTCCGAAATATTTTGAGGAGGTTGTGGTGGCGGAGGCGGGATCGTTTGACAGGAATTTTTTTGGAAGGATGGTATGACAGTTCCATTTAAATTAAGGCTCGAATCTTTAGTGCTGTACAAACTAGTACATGTCGTGTTTAAAGAAATGGAATTTTCATTGACAAACACCGAAATACTTTCATTATTATCCTGCTGATCCTTATCTAGTTTCACCTCTTCATTCTTGCTGGTACTCTCGTCGTGTTTACCACAGAATATAGTCGAATTAATTTCGTCGTCAGTTTCGTTATTATGACCACAAGCTATGTTAGCGTCATCATTGTCGCATCCCACCGCCTTGTCCTTCAACGTGAATTTACCAATATTTTTCGTTTTATCCGAAGATTTGCCGCGATGCTGGTTCGGGTCTGAGGAAGATCTGCTTAGCGGCGTTTCCGCTCGGGAATCATCAGTGTCAATATCGGATGACTCAAGGAGCAAGGTTTTTTTTGGAAAGATATAACATTTTCTTTAACACATTTATTTTTCTCAGTACGCTATACAAGTAAAATATATAACAATGAATAAATAATATTTTTAAAGGAATAAGAAGATAATAAAAAAGATGAAAGTTTAACAAAAATATTACCTCTACACCTTACGAAATATAAGACTACTATTATGCACTATTTATTATTGTACATATAGAGACATCATTATTACATTTAAGTTACAGCTTATTATTATCTTTAATTTTTGCTTAGATTAATTTTTATATTCTCGTACAATTTTCATTTATTTCTCGTTTGCGTTTATATCTTTTTTTGGTAAAAGTGATTGGTCTCATTCCTTTAATATTAATTTACGTAATGTAAGTATTAATTACCTAATATAAAAATTACTATAAAATGTAGAACCGTTAAAACTAAGCTACAGTATCGCAGTATATTTTTTCATCATTATAATTTATTGTTTATATATTTTCCTTTTATTGTTAAATCTTCTTGATAGGGTATCTTAAAAGGGGTCGACCTATATATGTATGTATGTATATGTAGATACTCTATATAAGTATATTATCTAATTATAGTCATCTTGTATTTATTTTTTTAACTAATAAGTGTCAAAGTCTTCATTTTGTATATATGTCAAAGTTTGGTGAACTTCTGTTTTGATATAGTAGGTGTGATATGATCATTTAAGTAAATAAAACATTAATTTGACATAAAAATTATTTTGACAGCTCGTATTATCAAACGTCACTCTACATACTACCAACCGATCAACTCTAAACTCACTATATTGCAATTAATTATAAAATATTATACCTACTAGAACACAAACATAATACAATAACAAAAAAAAGTTTTACATTTCATTTATCTTCTATTGTGTGTACGTCACTTTCGGAAATACCAACCATCGCCGTTCTTCGAGGTTAAAAAACGTCCGAAAGCGGCGGTCTAGGTCCCGGTGGGCGATAATCGTTAATATCGTCTCCGAGTGGGGCGCATTGATGCGGCGAACACGTAATCTGTCCCCCGTTTCCGCAAACGCACTCCACGCAATTCCCAGTGTCGTGCGGAAGCCTATCGCCGATTTTATATTCGCGACCTGTGAAAAAGAAGACGGAAAAACATCAACTTTAGCAGAAGAAGGTTTGTTTGCCTTCTCTCGTGTGTAGAGAGAGGGGAAAAAATAAAAAGAAGAACTACTAAAGAAAAACCGGAAAAAAAGAGAATTCCAGCTTCATCTGTCTACTCGACGTATTTGCACGCTTTGTTTTGCGTGCTTCACTGAATGTTGTGTCCCCTTTCTTCGCCGACGACCGGAGTGAAATTCGCGTGTTCTTGGCATATGAGGCGAGGTAGGTGTGGGATTGGGATGAGCGGCGTTAGGCGTTTTTGCGGGTGAAATTGAGTTCGTTTGGTAACGTTGCCGGGATGAGAATCGACGTGACGTGACGTATGTGACGGTTTTAGTTATATAGAGACGGGAACTGTTAACTAACACAGATGGTATGCGTGTAAATTTTGACATAAAGTTTTATTTGTTGTAATTTGGTAAGTTGGCAAGAATTGTCACTGACATTTAGCAAGTATTGTAAAGACGTTTTGGCTATTGTTACTACATTCATCACAAATCAATGCAAACGTACTATTAATATGACCTTTACTTGTCAAAATTTGACATCTATTACGTCAAATTTTGACAAGTAAACAAATAATAATTGCAATGAAGTTATGTACGTAATGAATGTAGGTAACATCACACTCTTTTAACAAACTAAGATTTAGTTAGTGTTGCCAACCCCGTAAATACGAACATGGAGATATTTTTTTATGCTCATAAACGGGAAAATAATCTATGTACTTCGGCAAAATAGATTTCTTGTAATCTTCGTTTCTTATAACTAGTTAGCTGGTTAACTAGATAGGTCCTGCTTTATTAGAAAGTCGTGTAATCCTGGTCAACCCTAAATGATTAGATATTTTCCACTTAAGGTGGCAACACTACAGTAATTTTATGTTAGCACACCTGATTTATAAATCTAAATTTGTCAGACAGTTGCCAAAGTGAAAGCCAATCCAAAGAGACGTATGATACAAACGACATAACCTACAAAGTTATATCTACATACAAGATACAAGAAATAGTCAGGTTAGCCAATATGTCAGTCTTGCCAAATTAAATATTTGTACCAATCACTTTAGCTAATCTCTTCTGGAACTCCACAACTTTCTGGGGGCAGGAGTCTTGCCCAGATACCTTTAGGATCAAGATTATAGCAGCTGAGATTGCAGATTGCATTAGAAACTCTTTCTTCTTGTCTATACTTTTTATGGATTCTTCAAGGGTAAAGGTCTTTGATGCCGGTAATAATGAGTCTATCCTCTTCATGGGCGGTCCTCTCTTATCGTGCTGTGAAAGATCTACACGCTAAGCATTCCCACTGGGGTTATAGAGCTACCAACACCTTTGAAAAAGCTGGTGATAACAATCTAGTGCCGGTCTATGCCCCTGATGAGTCTACCCACTTCTTGAGTAATGCTTACTTTGAAATTGTAGATGTCGCTTTCAGGACAATAGATAGCAAAATGAATAGATTGTGATTGGGACTTGATTGGAACGACTATTTTTTCCCCTCAAATGCCAGAATAGGCCTTGGACTCTAGCAACCTCGAAATAAGAAGTATGGATTTCAATTCGAATATCCTTAGATTAATTTTCGTCAGGTTGAAACTGGCCTGACTCAGAATTCATTGTTGGGACCAGAGTTTTTTGATAACTGCAGGTATTGGAGTCTGCAGATGATGGTTGGTCAGTTCCTAACTTGAGCTGAGTGGTATGATCCGTTTGGTGGGAGGTGCTTTTTACGGGGCACATTTGTACTATTGAAAAGAATAGTAAGAAATAGATTTCAATACTTAGCTGAAGTTATCCACAACTTTCCAGACACACCAGTGCCACTGCCTAAAGAAATCCACTAACCTTTTCTTTTGGTAGCTTATAATAATGTGGAAAAGAAGCAAAATCTACTTGTGGATAGGGTTTTTCGACAATAACTCGATAAACAGAAGGTCTGCCAAAAATCTAATGGATGGCTCTTATGCCCAGTGCCATTGCCTAAAGAAATCCACTAACCATTTCCTTTGGTAGCTTATCATAATGTGGAAAAGAAGCAAAAACTACTTGTGGATGGAGTTTTTCGACCATAACTCGAAAAACAGAAGGTGTGCCAAAAATCTAATGGATGGCTCTGATGCCCAGTCTCATTGTCAAAATAAATTCACTGGCCAGTTCATTTGGTAGCTTATCATATTGTGGAAGGGAAGGAAAAACCACTTGCGAATGGGATTTTTCGACCATAACTCGAAAAACAGAAGGTGTGCCAAAATTCTAATGGATGCCTCTTATTTCCAGTGCCATTACCTAAAGAAATCCACTAACCATTTCTTTTGGTAGCTTATAATAATGTGGAAAAGAAGCAAAAACCAGTTGTGGATGGGGTTTTTCGACCATAACTCGAAAAACAGAAGGTGTGCCAAAAATCTAATGGATGGCTCTTATGCCCAGTGCAATTGCCTAAAGAAATTCACTAATCATTTCCTTTGGTAGCTTATCATAATGTGGAAAAGAAGCAAAAACTACTTGTGGATGGTGTTTTTCGACCATAACTCGAWAAACAGAAGGTGTGCCAAAAATCTAATGGATGGCTCTTATGCCCAGTGCCATTGCCTAAAGAAATCCACTAACCATTTCTTTTGGTAGCTTATCATAACACGGAAAAGAAGCAAAAACTACTTGTGGATGGGGTTTTTCGACCATAACTCGATAAACAGAAGGTGTGCCAAAAATCTAATGGATGGCTCTGATGCCCAGTGCCATTGCCTAAAGAAATCCACTAACCATTTCCTTTGGTAGCTTATCATAATGTGGAAAAGAAGCAAAACTACTTGTGGATCAGGTTTTAAAATTTGCAAGCACAGATATCTGCTTCTTACCGATTTGCTTTTGAGATTATACTTTTACTTTGATTTATTCTAATTTTTGTTTGGCCAAAATCTCAAGTCTATAGAACTTTCTTTTTGGAGTTAGGAATGCTTTTATGCGTTGGAATACTTTTGTCTAGTTCCAGTACTAAATTAAGATATCTGGAACAGATCTGTCATTTCGGGAACGATTGGAAATCTTTTAAGGACGTTGCCAAAAGAAGCAGTGAGGTTTTTTCAATTCCTACCTCAATGTTTATTCTCCTTTGAAGGGAAATGAAACTGTAGCAAAAAAATATATCTAAAAACATTCATAAACTATCTTACCCATAACAACACAAATCTTCGGCACCGTTTTAGTCGTAACATCAACCACACTACTAGTCACTACAGTATTCTGAACATTTACAGCGCTAGATGTCTCCGTACTCGTCGTCGATGACGTGCTGCTGGAAGTACTCGATTGTTTCACCGGAGGCGGTTTGATTGATAAATTCGTTTTGACCGATTTCGGTTTGGTGGTGGCCTTAACCCCATTCACTAAAAATTAAATTTCAAATCCATTTTAACGCGATAACATATGTAAACTTACGGCAAGGACTGAACGGTCCTCTATCCCTGCAAGGTCCCTCCAATGTCGGCGGACAATCCTGCCACCAGCAAAACATCTCCCCGTCCAAACACAAGCAGAACTCGCACGGATCTTTGCGATATATCTGAAACAAAATTAGATTTCCACATTATTAGGAGGGAGCCTTTTCGGGGTACACCGCCGTAAAATTGCGTTAAAGTCGCTTCGGAAAATAAAATTATTCATTCATTAACCGGTTGTAATCTAATTAAAATACAGGATCAACCGTCTCTTTCTGTTTTATTACCATACTTAACGAAGAATTTCGGAGGGCCTATATAGTCTGGGTGTTGTAAACGCTAAATTGGATGGCGAGCGGTGGGGATGTGTCTAAAAGCGCCTACAATTAAACATACTATGGAACGTGTAAGAATATTGCGAACTTTGTAATTTGACAGCTGTCAGATATATTTGACATTTGCAACTAACATCACCCCACCCCTCCCTTACTCCTGTTGTAAAAGCAACATTTTTCGAATTTGACAGCTGTCAAGTTACAAAGTATGACAGGTCTCACACCATCAGAACGATATTTGACAAATGTATACCGATAAAAGAAATATTTTGACGTATTTTGATAAATATCATGACATCAACAATTTTCATCTCATCATGACCTGGTTGAAGACGCTGCTAACAGGGTTCAACCATTCAGAATTAAAAACAAAGCTCCTCTGCCATGGTGGGATAAAGAATGTTTCAATTTATTGTCATTAATGGATAGAAAAGGTAGATTGGCGCAGTATATAAGGGAACCCCACGTTGGGGTACTACATAGCATGCCATGAATTTAGGGACACCACGTTGGGGTACTACAACGCATGTCAGGAATTCAAGGACCCCACGTTGGGGTACTACATAGCATGGCAGGTATTTAGAGACCCCACGTTGGGGTACTACATAAGATGCCAGGAATTTAGGCACCCCACGTTGGGGTACTACAACGCATGCCAGGAATTCAAGGACCCCACGTTGGGGTACTACATAGCATGGCAGGTATTTAGAGACCACACGTTGGGGTACTACATAAGATGCCAGGAATTTAGGGACCCCACGTTGGGGTACTACACAGTATGGCGGGTATTTAGAGACCCCACGTTGGGGTACGACATAAGATGCCAGGAATTTAGGGACCCCACGTTGGGGTACTACATAGAAGGGCAGGAATTTAGGGACCCCACGTTGGGGTACTACATAGTATGCCAGGAATTTAGGGACCCGCGTTGGGGTACTACATAGCATGTCAGGAATTTATGGAATTCTTCAAGCTTTTTCTAAAGAAGAAGAAAAGTAATTAAAAAAAGTTTTTTAGTAATTTGAATAGAGGCATTATAGGAATTTTTGTCTGTAATTCGTGCTGAAGAGCCTGCAGTCTCTGCTAAAGATGGGGCGAATTCCTCTCAGTCTTCTTCCCATAATGTCACAAACATGCTCGATAGGCTAAAGATTCAGAGATCGGGTTGATTATAGCAAGAGAAAAGTGGGACTTGGGAATGGGAGGAATATGGGGTTCTACCACCTCATCCACATATCGCCGGAGGTTCATATTGCTTTAGATGAACACCAAAGAAGATCTACTCCCATAAGTTATAGCACCCCATACCATAATCCCCACAGCTTGGTGCACATGTCTTGTAACACAAAATTCAACATTCCAATGTACCCCACGACTTCCCTGATAGGCCATCATGCATTTCCAAATAGAATTAGGATTCAGCACTAAAAACCAACCTATGTCAGGGGGCATGCGGGTGGAATAGGGGGATGGTACGCCATGGGCAGATGAGCGGTTGGAAGGGATCCCTAGCAAATGGGGGGTTGGGGCTGCGTCGTTTAGAGGGGTTGGCACTACTTTTCTGGCGTCGCACTGAAGACCAACCTATGCCAGGGGGCATGCGGGTGGAATAGGAGGATGGGAGGCTGTGGGCAGATGAGCGGTTGCAAGGGGTCCCTAATGAATGGGGGGTTGGGGCTGCGTCGTTTAGGGGGGTTGGCACTGTTTTTCTGGCGTCGCACTAGACGGAGAAGGGGTGGGAGGGAGAGAGGAGCTGTTTTTTTTTTCGAAGATTAGGGGTTGGCAAAGGATTTCTCAGATCGGGGGTTGGCAAAGGATTTCGTCGATCAGGGGTTGGAAAGCATACGGGTCGAATCAGGGGCTGGGAGGCATGCGGGTCGAAGTGGGCAGATGAGGGGTTGGAAGGTGTCCTTGGCGGATGGGGGGTTGGGGCTGTCCGGGTCGACTTCATGTGAGATTTAACCAGGCTCGACTAGGCTAGACCGCCAGAAGATAGTATGGGTCGAAGAGCGCCATGTATGTACATGCGAGCAGCTTGAATCTCAGAGACAGTTGACTTTTTTGGCTTCAGAGAAGCCCGACAAGCGATCTAGCCGCAAAGAAATGCATAGTATGCGGCCCAAACGTTAACCGCACCGATTGACTCCACAGGAGTTTGAAGTCACACAGAAAGATGTTGTTCGGGGCAGCATCCATCGACTTTCAAATTGCTCTGCATTGTGCAACTCAAGGGTCTTGCACCTAGGAACACAGGAAATTGAAGAGGGAGAATTACCTAATGTTCGGTATAGGACGTATATATGTCGACATTTCGATTCCCAGGAGAGGATTTCGTCCAGCGAATGCTGCAGTCTTGGAAGTCAACTGATGGAATCTTTGGGCGATCAGCCATGAAGATGTTACAAAGTGGGAGCCAATAGGGACATCCATGGCAAGCAGTGAAAGTTCTAGGATATGATTGGTTGCCTATTATCACATTCGGGTTAATACCCTTTGTCGTGAACAGCATGTCACGAACTTACATACGCAATTTAGAGAGTATGCTGTGACCTTAACAGAGAGGTAAAAAACAATGTAGAATATAGATAAGTCAGTGAGTATCAGTACTGCTGTCAACTGTGCATACATATCAGAAGCAATTTACTGGGTAAGTTTTAATATGATTACTTACTCGAGGAATGTTGAGAGGACAGGGGTGGCTAGAAGGGGAGGTAGGAGGCCACATAAAGGGCGAGCCCTGAGATAGTAGTTAGAGTATTGGGTGCTGTGAAAGCACATAAAGGGCGCTGCCGTGAGAGAGTAGTTAGAGTATTGGGTGCTGTGAAAGCACATAAAGGGCGCTGCCCTGAGAGAGTAGTTAGAGCATTGGGTGTTGTGAAAGCACATAAAGGGCGCTGCCCTGAGAGAGTAGTTAGAGTATTGGGTGCTGTATAAGCACATAAAGGGCGATGCCCTACTAGAGATGCCCTAAGAGAGTAGTTAGAGCATTGGGTGCTGTGTAAGCACATAAAGGGCGATGCCCTACTAGAGATTATATAAAGATG
This sequence comes from Popillia japonica, assembly GCA_004785975.1. Lineage (NCBI taxonomy): Eukaryota > Metazoa > Arthropoda > Insecta > Coleoptera > Scarabaeidae > Popillia > Popillia japonica. The sequence continues at coordinate 8,547 of SMLS01067435.1, forward strand.
GTGCTCTTGCGAGCGACCGTAAGGGGGTGATATCCTGTGAGAACTAGTGTAGAAGCATTGCTCTATTAGAGAGAGAGAGAGCAGTGCATTTTGGAAGTAGTTTGAGCTAGTAGTAGTAGTAGTAGTAGTCGTTCAGTCGAATGTCATGTGAGGTGACAATGACATGTAGATGATGTACAATATTGCTTATATCAATTTAGCTATTCGTCATACATTTAGAGTTGTTGACGACACCCTTGCTTGTCATTTTATAGATCAGAGTTCATCATCCCAGATGGTGTCAAATGCCCAAAGGCCGCCCAGACGGTTTCTCTCATCTCTAGGGGGCGTATGGTCTCTGTTCGGCGAAAGAGCTGGAATTCCATTAAAAATCCCTCACGACAGCCGAACTGACAAAAACTTCCTCGTTCAACCGCCTCAGAATGACAGCTGCTGCGATTTTACAAAGAGAGAAGATCAAAGAGATAGGGTCTATAATGTTGGGGGCAGGGGATGGATGGATACTACTATTGCGTCCTTCCAGATGTTTGAGAAATAGGCCAGGCGCTTTATGGCGTTGACGCTGCGGAGTACTAACTGGGAGCTTTTTGAGGGTGGCATTCGATATGGAGCTTTCAAGGATTTCCATGCTGCCGGAGGGAAGGTCTTCGCCCCTCATTTCCGACAGGGAGTGTAAGCACTTTCCGACATGATCGTTCACGGCAGCATTGGAAGCAAGTGCGCCTCATGCATTGCCACCTTATAGTAGTTAAACGTCTTCCAGATTAATCAAAAAATTCCTTCCCCTTCTTCTTATTGCAATTCATATGTCGCAGAATATATTTGGTAGCTAATCTCAAATTTACTTCCGCTGTTCACGATCTAATGTGGCGTTTACTAAACAGACTACACAGAGCATGTTCAGCGCCATCTACCGTAAAAACCATAACAGAGCTTGAGGTGGGTGTGCGAGATCATCTAATGAATAGGCAGTAAAGTATAAAGTTCGGTTTCGGCTGGATAAAATTAGGGTGCGGCTGTTAATGGTTTTAAGGTTAGGTTGAGTTAAGTGATGCTCTTATTCGGAATACACAAACTTATATATTGGAGGTGAATTTTCAAATGTTTATAGGAGAGGTATTTTGGAAATTTAACGTCCTAACGTTATGTCCCCGAATTCCTTCACCTACCGAGATATAAACCCAGAACATGGCACATTTAATAACACAGGAACGTCCCGAGAGACGCGGATTTAATCTCGAAAGCTACGGTGTAGTTTCCAAATTACTTTACAGAAGTTTTTAACGCCATCCCGCCGCGTCTAAGCTAGTTAAAATTAAAGAAACGCTTCCGTGTCCGACCATAAACTACCGCAGAAGTGAGATATTCATATTTCAGCGAATTATCATCTCATCCATTACTCTATCGCTTTAAAATATTTCACGAGAACGCAACGTAATCCATTCTCTCGACAGGCGAAAACGCTTACATCCGCAGGATAAATTCGAAACGTCGCGTCGAACTATGAACCGAACTATCATAACATATATTACTAACTCTTTTATCTATTTTAAACGGGGGTGGGGGATTCGGATCGAACCAAACCCGAGCTTCTACTACTCACTACTACTACTACGGGGAAACCGAAGCGAAAGGTGTCGGTGAAAACTGACGCGCGTGTTAGGAGCGCTTTAACGATGATATAATTCAAATTTATGTAGCTCTCATGAAAAACGGGCATCATTTGTTTGCCAGCGATCGCGTTTTGTTTGGCTCGCTTTAGCCGAGCACATGTAATATTTATCTTTTTTCTGGTGGTATTTATCTACGTGTGTATAGCTTTTAAAAACGATATATAGGCAAACAAACTGGAACTGCTGAAGCCGGCGAAAAAATGCGCAGCCAATATATATTTTTTTGTCGGTGAAATAGATATGTTCGGTTCTGGTGATGTTTGGGACGTGAGGTTGAAAAAATGGGATTTGAAATTTTAAAATAGTTAATATTTTGTTCCCCACTTTTGGAACACTCTGTATTTCTAGTCTAAATTGTTTCTTAACCTCGCCCAACACCTGTCATTTAACATTTATTACATAATAAATTTTTAATACTGTTACTAAATTCACTATTATACAATATTAACTGTCAAATTTGACGTTGGGTGTCAAATTTTGACAGTTCAATAGAAAATAACAATGAAGTTAGATACGTAATCAATGCAGGCAACATTACATTGTTACTAAATTGAATCTAATGTTGCCAAATTAAGGCATTTAAACTTGTATTTTTGTACAGATCTAGTTACGAAACGGATCTATCTAATTGTCCGCTAACCTTCTAGTTGATCTCAAACCTAGCTTTTGCAACACTCTTTATTTCTAGTCTAAATTGTTTCTTAACCTCTCCCAACACCTGTCATTTAACATTTATAACATAATAAATTTTTATTACTGTTACTAAATTCGCGATTATACAACATTAACTGTCAAATTTGACGTTAGGTGTCAATTTTTGACAGTTCAATAGATAATAACAATGACGTTACGTAATCAATGCAGGCAACATTACATTGTTACCAAATTAAATCTAATGTTGCCAATTTAAGGCATATAAATTCGTATTTCTGTACAGATCTAGTTGCAAAACGTATCTATCTAATTGTCCGCTAACC